>SNQJ01S0146713.1:4662-28530 GCA_010110895.2 Picea sitchensis | reverse complement strand
AATCTAGAGGAAAAAATCCATGATGCACAATTGTTTTTAGTCCAAGTAGCTGATGAATATTTTGCTGACATCATTCAATACTTGAGTATAGGGAATGCACCACAAGAATTCAACACTGCGCATAATGAAAATCTTGTAGTTAGAGCTGCAGAATATCAATTGATTGCAGGACACTTATACAAGATGGGTGCAGACATCATCTTGGGAAGATGTGTACTAGAACATGAAAGACCTAGGATTTTAGCATAGGCCCATGAGGGAATAACATGAGGAAATTGTGTAGGCAAAGCTACCACGCAGAAGGTATTGCGCACATGACTATGGTGTCTGATTGTTAACAGAGATTCAAAGGATTACTGCCAGAGATGTGATGTATGTCAGAGGGTTATTAAACCCAATAAATTGGGAGAGATTCCCCTAAGGCCACAAGTAACCTTGCATGTATTCGAAAAATGGACATTATAATTTTTGGGACCAATTAACCCACCAACAAAGAGGTCAGGAGAAAGGTGTATTATTATTGTGACATAGTACTTAACAAGATGGGCAGAAGAAACACCAGTAAAAGATTGCAGCATAGAGACAACAACACACTTCTTGTTTAAGAAAGTGATCACTAGATTTGGATGCCCAAGGATTTTGATGAGTGACCAAGGCACTCACTTCATTAACAACACTATTAAGGATATGAATGAGGAGTTTGAAGTCTATCATCAAAAGAGTACCATTAGAATTTTTGGTTCCATTAGAATTTTTGGTACCTAGTCTGCACGTAGCAACAATTACTAACATGTCAGAGCGAGGCACAATACAATAAAGGCTAAGTCAGCTGATGCTCATGGAAGAATATAGGATTCTAGCAGGGTTTCACCAAGAATTACAGAAAGCAAGGGACAAATCTTGGCATGATAGACATATCAAAATGAAAATTTTCAAGGAGGGAGACCTATTTTTGGTGTACGACCGTAAATCTATTCAACACCCAGGAAAACTCAGAATGCATTGGTTGGGACCATATGAAGTAAAGAATGTCATAGATGGAGGAGATGTACATTTGAAGGATTTTGGAGGAACATAACTATGATGAATGATCAATGGGAGTCGAATGAAACTGTATAGGGACAGTCGACCTCCTAGCACTTAAAAATAAAAAAATAAAAAAATAAAAAATTCACCAGATAACAAAGGACTGCATGCAACAACAGAGGGGTTTCCACACCAAACACTAAAATACATCAAGAAACTAGAATAGAATTAGCGTTACAAACATAAAATGTCCATGGGCACCGACAAAACAACATAACGTGCACTTGGAAAATGTACCAATGGTCATAAAAAGGAGGAAATTGGAAAAGTGGCAGTTACAACAAAATGGCACCAACTAGTGGCGTCTATAAAAATCGAATGACAAGAAATTTCAAAGATACGTCGTATTAATTGCTCCAACTGGCAACGTCAAGGGAATTCAATGTCACATACGCGAGAAACACCAATTCATTTAAACCACAACTCGGTTAACTTCTTCGAGAAGTTTCACACCACTTGCTATCTAAGGAAGGCATGCAGGTAACAAAAGGGTTATTGTAAATTTGAGAAAGCACAGAGCGAGAGAGTATACAGAGCAGAGAGTGAGTTAGCAAGATTTATAGAGCAAACTAGCTCGACAAAAATCATCTTAACCACCATGGCACCACCCAAGCTAGGTGTGTCGAGCCAAGCCTACAGAAAACATCGAAGTAACCTCAGAGCACCACAACATCCACAAGGAATAGAACAGGAACCCACACAGACTGTTGAATTTGTCAACTTGGATGAAATTCCTTCACCCAATATGGAACCATCGAGCCCCACACCCGTGGTGGAGGAAACCCAAAAAACAACAACGGTTGGCATGGACATTGATATGCCAGAAATGGGACAGGGCCAACAGGCCAAGGACGCAGGCAATCCTTCGCACTCTGAACACACTGAAGAGGCCCCGAGGGTGGAAAACAAAGGAAGTTGGTGCTTCCAATGAATGTAATTCTTCAAGACATATAAGAAAAAACATTTCGTGGTTTTCTCCCGATTTGGGTTTCCACGTAAAACATTGGTGTATTGTGTAATGTAATTCTTCAAGCAGACATATAAGAAACATTTCGGTGGTTTTCCACTACCTTGCCATTGGTATTGTGTATGTGTGACACTATTTGTTACCTTCATTATTGGATAATAATTCTAAGCATTGATATAACATTTCCAAGAAAAAGGATTATATCATTTATTACCGATTCACCCCCTCCTCGCAGAATCCAACAATCATATCGACTAGGTTCCTTCAAATTAGTTTAATCCACCGAAGTAGATCGCGAGTACCAAATCATATAAAACACGCTATAGTTTGATGGACAAAAGCATGTTTTTCAAGCATAAGGATGAATTATTATATACGTGCATTGATCAAGTTTGGCAATCAATTGTGATTTGGATACACACCACCAACAAACAACAACAAATGAAAAGTAGTGAAACTCGGTCAGAATAAATCCAAAGACATAAATGCAATTCTTGAATGGTCTCTTGATATGATTCATTAAAGTCATGTATCGTAACCACAGATTTGACAAGCTTCAAAATATTTATGAAGGAGATCTAAAAGTCAAAGCAACAAAGCTAAATCCTACGTGAGGTCATGAACTAAATCCAAATGAAGGAAGATGAGAATATTTCGTCCTACTTCTTAAGAGTTGACGAAACAAAGAATGCAATCATAGAAACTGCAGAAACCGAGAATCAGAATTGTTTAAAAGGTACAAAGATTTCTTCCTATGAGATTCAAACCTAAAATATCAGCACTAGAAGAAAGATCTGATTTAAACTCAATGGCAATTGATGAACTGCATGGGAATCTTCATAAAGATATGAGATGAGAATTGAAATACGAAGATCCATGGCTGAAGCAACCTTCAAAGCATCCAAAAGATCAAAGCAAACAGCAACAAGAAGAATATAGAAGCAAATAATGATGTCTCCGAAGATGATGAAGAAGTTGCCAACTTCATAAAAGACCTAACAAGGGAACCAATGGTAGGTACAGAGGTAAGCTCTTTTAATTTGTTTTAATTAGGATGGCATTGAATAGCCTAATAAACACTCATAAGAAAAAGAGAAATGACGGCATAATCAAAGGCGCATGTTACGGCAGTAAAAGAACTCATAAAGAAGGTTTCTGATTAAAAAACAATTTCACTCCTAGTACATCCTAATTAACGATGAAGATGAAGCTGACAAGAAACAAAGAGAGTTCCTATTCATGGCAAGAGAAGACTGATAAAGAACAAGTGGGGGTTATAAGAATATGAAGAAGCATATGGCGAAGAAATTGAAGAGGTAGAAGTTGACTTCCGAGAAGAAATTGAAATGAGTGCCATAGAAGCATAGGAAGAGAAAGAAAGAAAAACAAGAAACTACAAGCATAACTAGATAAAGAAAGACACTCAAGAACTAGAACAAAATGATCACAAAATTCAAGGTTCAAACAGAATAAGATAAAAGAATTGAAGTGAACTTCACTCAAAGAAATAACTAGAAGGAAGCATGTGATCATCGGAAACCGAAGCAAAGATTGTCACACTAAGAAAGGATATTCAAAAGAAAATATGCGGAATAATTCTCAAAAAGTTTTGGATGACATTATCAATGTACCAAAATTCTTGTCTTGACAAGTCTGTGACTTTGATACAATCATATAGAAAAGGGATCAAGCCCAAAACAATGCAGTGAAAGAAACAAATCCAAAACTTTATGCAAAAACAATCAGTTGGGATAAAAGATATACAAGGAAGATTACGTGGACACTCCTCCAATCGAAGATTCTGATTTCATAATCAACAATAGATAGATCGTGGCCTCAAGAAGAAGAAGGATCTTATATGAGCACCTCCTTTCATAATATGTTCAACTACCGTGTATCAAACTATATTTTTGGTTTATGTTATGCATGTAATAATTTTGACATAAAGTTGTAAATTGCGAGCTAACAACATGAACAATAACTACTTTGAGAGCCATATACACAAAGGGTTATTCAAGAAGACCTAGTGAAACATGTGAGAAGAAGTTACAACAGGTTTGAATATTATTTGAACTGGCGGAATGTTACAAGTGAAATAATTTTGGACACATGGCCAAAATCATAGAATGACAAATTCTTAAAGAACCTCAACAGAGTCACAAACAAGAACCCTAAAATGACATGGATAAGAAAACAAGATTAGTATAGCAATGAAAAAATGCACAATCACACACAAGCCAAAACAGTAAGAAACTTGGTTGGTATGTTGACGTTGGATGTTCAAACACATGATAGGTGATAAAGACAAGTTTCTTTACATTACAAAAGGAAAGATATGGATCAGCCTCCCATTTAGAAATGATGATTCATCCAAAATCATTGAAAAGGTATTAACCGAATTGGGAACAAGAATGAAAAGGCGTAGTCGTTCTAGTAGTAAGAAACATATGGAAACATAATCTTTGGCGTGAGTCAAATGTGTGACCAAGGTCATAAAGTTACTTCGACCACAAAGTGTGAGATAAGAAAGAAGGTTCGTGGAAATTGGTCGCTACAACCGCGAAGAACTCAAGCAACATATATGTGTTACAAAGATTGGTTCGCTGCTCATCTTGTAAAGGAAGATGAAAGTCGGTTGCTGAAAAAGAATGGTCACACGTACTTTATACCCTTTTCAAAGTCAACAAAAGAGAAGCATGCAGAGAAATGCCCTGGATCACTAAACTAACCAACACTTTATGCAAGCATTGCCAACAAGGAAAGCAAACAAAGACCCAGGTTCAAATCAAAGGAATATTCAACAACACAACTAATCGAAATTGTGCATACTGATCTTGTGGGACCAACTACAACAAAAGTCTTAAAAGGTAAGAGATACCTTTATGTTATTAGTTGATGATTACAAGAATGACTACGCTTTCTTTCTCAAGAACAAATCATAAGTTTTTGAAATTCCCCAAGCTCTACAAGGAAATGGTTGAAAATGAGACATCCAAGAATCAAATGCTTAAGATCAGCCAATGGAGGAGAATTCATAACTTCAAAGTAATTTATGGACTACCACAAAATTCATGGAATAAAAGACACTGTCATTAGACACCCCAACAAGATGGAGTTGTTGAAAGAAAGAACAGACAATACAAGAAACAGCTCCAAACAATGATAAATGGATCTCAAAGTTGATAGATATTTTGGACACAGGCATAATAAATAAATTGGCTATTCAAAACAGAGTAATGCCTGTAAACAACACTAATAAACCCCACGAAGCCATGGAAAGGAAGGACCAAAATGTAGTACTCAAAGTTTTAAGCAAATGCACCAAAAGAGATGATGATGAATGGGAAAGTTTGACCTCTTTGTGTGGACAAAGGAATTTGTTGGTTACTCAAGTACAAGGAAAGCATACATATGTTACAATCTAAGATTGCTGTGCCAGGGAAAGCATCAACGTAATAAATTGATGAAACAGTAATTCAAAATCAAAAGAAAGAAGAAACAAATCAATGGAACAACTTTTGAAGAAGAAGATGAAAGAAGAAGAAGAGGTATAGCGACGAAGAGAATCACATAAGAGAAAGTTCAACAAGAATCTCCAAATACACCTAGAAAACGAAAAGTACATAAGAATTCATCCTTCAGACATTATTTAGAATAAGTTCAAAGATGTTGTTGAGATCAGAAGAAAAATCCATTCACCGTAACAAACACACCTAACACTCTAATCTACAAATGAACCAAACTATATTGAAGAATCCAAGGGATGAATAATTTCTAACAAGACCATGATGAAGAATTGGATCACAGAGAAAATGACTTGGGAATTGGTTCCAAGACCAAAGAATAAGAATGTGGGATCACACAAATGGGTTTCTTCGTGAATAAATTTAATGAAGATGGAAAAGCTACAAGGAACAAAGCTAGATTTGCATGTAAAGGATATGCATAGATTGAAGGAATCAATTTTAAAAAAATATTTCCCCAATCGCTTGTGAATGGAAGTAACTGCTTGCTTTTAGCCACATGCCCTAAAAATGTTAAAGTATATTATATGGACATAAAATCAGCTTTTCCTAAATGTGGAACTTGAAGAAGAAATCTACATTGGACAACCAGAAGGATCTCACACGAGAACAATGTACTATATGTGTGTAAATTAAAAGAAGGCCCTTGTATGGTCTAAAACAGCTCCTAGAGCATGGTAATTCGACTGATAAGACCGCAAAGAAAGTGTGGTCTTCAGAAAAGGAAGTGCGCACAACAACCCTACATCAAGGTAAGTCAAGGTAATATTTCTTATTAATTGAAGTTTATGTTGATGAGGTATTATTTCTTTTGGTAGTGATGATGATAGGTTAAGCCGGAAATTTGCAAAAGACATGCAGAGTGAATTTGAAATGTAGTTACTTGGAGAAATATACTTCTCTCGACTCCCCCGCTACATCAAAGAACCAAGTAATTTTTGTCCACCATATCGAGAAATGCTAAAGAGGTTCGAATGGAAGATTGCAAACCATCACCCCATGCAAACCAGCCAGTAAGTTGAGAAAGATGATGATTCAAAATCTAAATACCAAAGGCAATACAAGTCAATGATTGACAACCTACTATATGTGACAACATCCCTAATCTCGCATGTAATGCGCATACTGACATGTTTCACTATCAACACACCCAAAGGAATCACATGTATTAGCAGAAGAGGATCTTCGATATCTCAAAGGAACATAAGAGTTTGGATTATTATATCCAAAAGGAAAATATCTATCACCTTATTGCCTACACACATGCAGATTGGGCAAGTTGCATTGATGACCATGAAGCACCGGGAAGTGGAGAAACATTCTACTTGTGTGAGTGTTCGTATCATGGTTGTTGGGCATCAATCAATTTATTCTATCTACAAAATAGGCAGATTATATTGCACCAACAACATGTTGTACACTGTGTTCTTTGGATGAGCAAACTTGATAGATATACTGTGTTGAGTATGTTGGAGCCCATTCCAATATATTGCATAATAATGTTCCATTAGTATCCTTTAAAACCCAAGAGGATGCACTCAAAGACTAAGCACATTCCAATCAAGTATCACTTTCTACCTAGGAATAGGGTTTCGCGTAGTTGAACATCGAGTTGAGTATGTGGGCAACAAAAGAACAAGTGGAAGACATCTTTACAAAACTTTATCCATGGGAAGCCTTCGAATATCTTCGTCAAAGACTTGAGTTATTTCTACTCCAAAATGAATGATTTTAACTCTTTATCTTACATGTCTTAGATGTACACGAGGGATGCACCATAAGAGGACAAATTGGTCAGGAGAATCCTCAGATGAAAGACATCTTTGCCAACTGATGACAAAGCTGAGAGATTACCTATGCAAGAGGATAGATATTGTTCCGAGGGCGGCACGACAAATGCGAGGGAAAGAGGCATGGTTCCGTGGGAGCATGAGTGATAAGGATTTTGTTGACTTAGTGTTGCCATCAATGCCACAAGGGGATATTGTTGATTAATTAGTTGTCATTGAAGCCAACCCTTGAAGAAAGACCCGTAATACGTTAGTTTGGGTAATGACCCAATATTGTTTGATGTAAATAAGGACTCATTATTGTTTTGTCATTGTTTATATGACGTGAATATGGATGAACTCCAAAGTGGTCCCCTTTATTTCAGGAAAGTTCCTCACCTGAAGACGCTTTGTGGATAAGAGAACCCATGCTTAATTATGGGAATAACGAGATGAAGGAAAGTGAATTTGGGAAAATATCCTAGATGGATAGTTCCTTGTCATGTCATTTCAGTGGTATGTGGAACGTCACATAATTCATCACTCGCTATAGAGTTATAATGAACTTGAGACCCTGTGTTTGGGTAATCAAAGTTCCAAGTTTGTTCGATGGGTAACAAGATGAGTTATGATATATTTTAGATAATACTATTCTATATGAATAGTACATGTCATGCCATTTTTTGGTGGTATGATAACATCACATAACTCCTCACGGGTTTGAGAGTTATGGTCTTTATCGGTTGGAGGACCCCTATATGTCATCTAGAAGCCCCAAAATAATAAAGTAATCAAAGTGGTTTAAGAGATTTAAAGGTAAATAATAAAGGAAGGGATGAGGTAATATAATTCAAAGTGAATAAAATAATTACCAATAATAAATTTAATGGAGAAATTAGAAGTGGGACCCAACCCTAAAATAAGGAAAGTGGGCCAAGTGACCTAGAAGATGTTTTATGAAGCTACTTGAGAGTATAAATAAGAGTCAAGGCTCTCTTATTTAAATCAGCTAATTTGAGGATATGGAATATCTATATGTGTCTAAGGTAAACAAGGATATATAAACCAATTCATGAGTGAAGGTGAAGAAAAGAATAAATGCAAGGAAGGATAAATTCCTTTGATGGTGCTTCTAAGGTATATTATTTACAGGTGTCATCTCACCATTTTCCTATAATTGTTTTCAATAATTATTTAGACCGTGAAATTTCTATGAAAGTGAGAAAACATATCCAAGTATATGTGTAAAAATCTAATCCTGGTGGGTCATCAGATTTTGGGAGTTGCTAATCTGCGGGAAAATAGGGTTTGTGTCTATTCTTGAAACTAGTCAAAATCAGTGTTTCAGGTAAAAACGCCATAAATTTTTCATACCGCATCCAAATTCTTAGAGAGAACAAATTTGTTGGTTAGTCATGCCTACATGGTCTCCTAGAATAAGTCATAATTCAACATGGTATGCCATTTTTCTATAACTCATTTCAGAGGTTCCAAGTAGTGACACTTGAGGGAATTGCATAAAACACACTGGCTGAACATTGTGTATCAATTTCAACATTTATACATTACAGTTCAAAGTTGCGATTACTTCAATTTAGGGTTGTTGACTAATCCAAACCAGGCATGTGAGACTCAAAGAAAAGTTTGATGAAAAATTCTAGTCTCTTTGTCTTTTAAAGTTAAATAGGTTATGAATGTGATCATATACACCGTGTCTCATTATAGAGCTACAAATAAGATTTGGATGATGTGAAATTGATGAGGGATTTTGGTTGCGGGTACATGTTGAGTACATGAGACAAGAAGTTGATGAGTTGGCTTACATGAGGTGTATAGTTGATGATGTTGAGTACATATTGATGAGAGTCATAGTTGATGAGTAGTTGACACATGATTGGAAATACTCATACATGGTTGATGCATTGGTTTATGGTAAATGTGCTGATTACGTGTTGGTGCATGGTTGATTCAATTTGTTTATGTTATAGGTTGATTATAGGTTTTTTTTTTTTTTTTTTTTTTTTATGGTACATGTTGATTACTTTTTGAGGTACATGTTGATGCATGTCTGATGCATGGTTCAGATTTATTGGTACAAGTTTACAATCCAGATATCTCAAGCAAAGGATAGTGTGACACCTGTCCCACTCATCTCATTCTACTCTCGTGGCGGCGTGATTCGGCAAGGATAGGTGGTTGTGAGCACCTCCGGGTTGGGTAGCCGTAGCATTAGGGTTGCAGCCGCAGAATAGGTGAGTTTGAGCTTCCTTCATGTTGTAGCCCTAGAAACTAGGGTTGGAGCCTCCTTCCAGCCAGGCGAAAACAAAGGAAGTTGGTGCTTCCAACGAATGCACCTTCTCAAGACATATAAGAAAAACATTTCGTGGGTTTCTCCCAATTTGGGTTTCCATGTAATACACCACCGTGGTATGTGTGATTGTTTATTTCTTTAATACCATTATTGGATAATAATTCTAATGCTGATATAACATTTGAAGAAAAGGATTATAATTACACTATTACCGATTCACCCCTTTAATCCAACAAATATACCCAACAAGTGTTCATGGCCATGAGTAGGCGAATATAAATGTGGTTACATGCCAATAGTCATTAAGAAGTCATGAACAAGGCCCAATGAAATCCAGCTTCCCAAAATCAATCTAAAGATATTTGTATACCATGGAGTACAATCTAATCTCCCATGATCAAGTGAAGTCATATAGGTATCGATCCAATGAAATGGAAGCAATAGCTCGTGAAAGTTGCATCCAAAAAGTGGGCGTCTCAGTCTTCAATACAATCCCTCCATGGAAGTCTACATCATGCTAATAAATGAGTTGAGGTTTAACATCTATATATACTTCATTTGATTACCGTCATTGAGGTATACCGCTAACAAATGCTAGACATCCTACCAATGATGAAAAGTAGGTACTGCTAAGTATATCAAAAGTACATATCTACAAATGTGAATAAAGGAGCTTCTGTGTCAACACTTGAGAGATCCATTGATCAAGAGACATTGATGTATTCCCATATGTTAATGGTGAGAGAGCCCATTTTACCAATGACTCCAAGCCCTGTACTCATAAAACTCTAGGTCTCTTATCCAAAATATATGAGTTGAAGTAGATGGAAGGACACCCACTGAAAGTAGAGCATTAAGGAATCTCATCGGGCCAAGATACAGAACAAAGCATGAGTTTTATGATTTGCGGATATCTATCAAGAACATGTTCATGAACCGATGACCATGTGCATCTTTCAAGGTGCTAAAATGCAAGAGGTACATGCAAACGACCCTTTGAATAGCAGCCAATGATGAAAACTACTAACAAAGGAGAGGAAACCACCAATAAGGCTAATGGAATCCAAGACACTACACAAATCCCAAAGTGTGAATAGATGTTCTATCATCGAACACAAGGGAAACCACCTAGTCAACGACCCATGATGAAATGTCGACTATCAAGTTCAAGGTGACCTACCAATGATGAAAGTAGGGCCGGTGTATCATAAGACCAAAGTATCAGCGTGACTGGTGACAACCGGGAGTGTATGTCCCATGCAAAGTCAAGATTTCCGAGTAGTGTATCATGGGTTGATAATTTGTTTGAAAAAGAGAATGAGACATATGGTGGACTCGGACAACATAGACTTAATGATGCAACAACTAGATGCGAGAGGCATCCATAATGTTCTCTATAGTGACTCGAAGATTAACCAAATTTAAGAGAGAAAATTCCAGAATAAGATCGCCTTCTATATTATGCTAAAACCATGTACCATGATGACGCAAGGAATCAATACTAACTGAAGCTCACTAAAGGCTTACACGACCGTCGCCAATTACAATATAGTACTCCCCTTCCGCCTATAGTTTTGTTTTTCATAACAAGTGAATGTTATGATATAGACGAGGGAACGAGTGTCACAAGTAAGAAAAACTAGGTTCAACAGTAGTTGAACGCATCATGTTCAATGAAAGGAGGTGCATGCAGGGGATGGACACTCTGGGTGATGTTCCTTCCAAGGTAGTTAGGTGTCAAATTGCTAAGGATATAAACAAGACTCTTCCTAGTTGAGGATGCAAACCACTTGGGCCATGGTTTATAATGCAAAGCTTGAACCGGCTAAAGGCTAATATTGCAAGCAAGAGAATGGGATGCAATCACAATTTAACACCAAAAAATGTCCTTTTATATATTTCTCTTAGCCCACTTGGTGAAAGGTTTAAAATTACACCAAATAGACGCTCTTTCAAATCCAATTTAAGGAGTGTGAAAAAGACAAGTTCACCGGCGATCTTTTCTATTTGATAGTGAGCTCCAAAAGAGCTTAACCACACTCATGATCTTCATATCTAATTTTAACGAAAGTGTGAAAGAGACAAATCAATCGACGATCTTTCTCATTTTTTTAATAATGAGTCGGAAAAGAGCTTAACTTAAACTCATGGATGCTATTCTAATCAACATGTAAAGGAGGAGGCCAACGCCCTATCCCACTGGCTAAAGTCGGTGATTCCTATGATAGTCGAGAAAAGCTTTAGAAAGACCAATCTCCAAGTCAAGGAGGAGAAAGTGCTAACATAGTACATAGTCTCTATTATGGTTCAAATAATGTCTCTATTGAACAAACACATAGGTGTGGTATGGATGTTCACGTCATTCCAATCGGGAAAGGGGACCTCGTCAGAACTCGGAGAGAGAGTATTTAGAGGAAGAATGAAACTCTCTTGTTCGTATAAGAATTGAATGTTGATGACATGACTTGAGGGTGCATCACTCTTTTCAGGGAGAGTCGGTTTGAACATAAATGGCACCGGCGTGGTCACTCTTCAATTATAGGTTGAAGAGGATGCATGGTAATGGGGCCAGGAGACACTTCACCCTCCGTGGAGGGGGTAAGGTCAGAGGAAAATCTCGGCGGTGAGACCGCCAAGATCATTAAAGGTGAAGTGGTGTGAGGGGGAACCATGGGTGTCTCAGAGTCCAAAAGGATTTTAAACCTCCACTGGTATCTCTACTAGCCATCGGAACAAGTGAGTAAGATGGTTTCCTCTACAAGTCCCACAAAGGAATTTATGTTTATGCCTGAGACGCTTAGGTTTCTCTCATGGGACTGGCAGAGGTAAGAGATTCTTCTCCTATATGATGAATAGGAGTTAGAGACGTGACACGACTATGATATGGGGTGAAAAATATGGTGCCCCCAACATAATTGGTAAAGGTTGAAAGCAAGTTTTCGACATGATTTGTAGAAAGAGTTGACTCATCTCTGACATGACTAGAAAAGGTTGGGTGATATGCACCGCATTTATAGTGGTTTGATAGCTTACATACTGGCGGCATTTGATCCTGCTGGTCCCAAAAGATTATTCTCAACATTGTAGGCCGGTGTCCCGGTATGCTCATTCCGGCCTAAACATGGTGGTTTGGCGCTAAGGTGTCCAAGAGGTCTAGATGGGTTAATTACCACTCTAGGTCCAAGAAGAAGAGATCACCGAGGTAGGATAAGGTTATTCAAGAGGATATATGTTTCCCCCTTGTGGGGGTGTCCCATAAGGAGGGTAGCTCAAATTATAAAATTGATTCTCCCAATACGAAAGACCCGGGGCTACTTGAGGACCTGGTGCAAAAAAAGTGTTTATGCTGGACCATTATGGAAGATGAAAGTTACATGGGTGGGGTGTAATAAGCACCCATTTGAGCACTAGATCCTGAAATAGAATAACTGTGGATTGGGATCTCACTATGGGAGGTTGGAACCTTCCATGGGAACATGACTCATATCAAACAAAGAAGTGGGCATGGGAGCAATGATTCCCCCAGGTCCAATGATAGGATTCATATAAGCATACCGTGAGAGGGGCTGTAATGGTGAAGGCATATCAACAGGAAATGACTAGAGACCCAAGGTAGATTGAGCGCTGTAATCAAAAGTACACCATCAGAAAAACAAGGTCTACCCCATGAAATGAGGGAGACATCATGGGGTACAAGACTGGAGGAGTAAAAGGAACTCCGCCATCCATGATAATGAAACCAAAACCGTGAAACTCCAGGGCCTAACTTATAACCAAAGAGCACACCAAAAAGTCAAACTACCAATATGCAAATCCAGATGCTCGAGTAGCCTCCCTCGCCAAAGTTGAAGGTATGTCTCCCGTCCAGAGGGACCCGGAAAATCCCTAAATATTGGAGGTAAGAAAATTATTTATATGGGCCCTCGTGGGCTTAATAATGCATTTGGTTAGATCCCCCTGGAGAGGTGATCTTCCATAAAGGTTGTGTGTTGTCCGACCCCAATCTGACCCAGGGTACAATAAGAATAACCCCTGCAAGTAACCCATGAGAAACCTAAGTCAATCAACTAATAACCAATCGTATAACCGGATGCACAGGCGAACAATTGTAAGTCTAGATTACCACATGGGTAGGGTAGAAAAGCCCTAAACCTTGAAAGCACCACCAAGCATAGGTATGGATACTAGCAAGATCCCCAAATACCTAATAAATCCACGTAAATATCTCTCATGCTAGGTGAGTATCTAGGGTTATCCCTTCAACTATCTTCACACGACCTCATGATTAACTTCTAAGTAAGTTAGCGAGCCCCCCGATATTACCAATTATACAATGGATTTATCAACTCCCCTGCTCCTCAGACACATATGTTGATTTAATTCTCGAGAAGTTTCTTATAATTTCACATAACTCTATCTCCAAGGCACTAAATCCTAGGCTAGTTTGTGTGCACCCTAAAACAAAATAGTTACTAATCAATTTTAAATAAAGCATAAATTTTATTGGTCGTGATTACTCAAAAGGTATGATAATAAAACTCAATGTTGGGAAGGACTCGCATGAAAATAAAATAGATATAATGCAAAGCCTAACTTTAACTTTTCGTTGAATGATATATAAAAATAGTGAAATATTCAATTTTAACTCTGCAACTCGGCAAATGCAATTTTTCGCTAAATGTGCTAAGCTACTGATAAAGGTTCCAAGACAAAATACCATCCAATGCAAAATACCTATTTTTGTATTTCAATGTATTAAAAAGAAAATGCATGGACTAATAAGTGAATTGATATATAACTTTTACTGTGTATAAAAAGAATCACTCGAGAAGAATACCAAGAAGTTAAGAAGACAACCCAACTACCAAGGACAAATCAAAAAACATAAAACAAAGAGAAAGATGTCGCCTAGAAATTCAACTCCAAAAAGTTTTCCTGTCATCCCGTATAATCTCAACAGGCACCATAGATACCTAAGAGGGCCTAGTGATCCTCAAAATCTACCCAACAATCACTAAACCAAGAAAGCAAGCAAGGGGAAGTGGTATACATTATTGTTCAAGAGAAAAGGGTGGCATACACTTCTTGCAGTGGGACAACAAACATGTATGCATCTTGCAAAGTCATAGGAGTGTATATGTGGAAAAATATATATTTTGGCTCCTCGATTTATCAAAAAGGGGTTGATAAATCCACATAGGGAAATGGGAAAAGCCCCTCTATGCAAGATATACCAGAGGCAAATCTTTCTATAAATAACCGCCGAGGTAGCGTAAATGAAAAATGGAGGTTGGAACCTCAATTCAGCCACCACAATGAAAGAGCAAACATTCCATAGCAAGATCTCCGCACAAACATTCTGCAACAACCATAGTCTTGCTACTAATATTCCATAAGGGGTGCGCACCACGCCTAACCTTTAGGATGCATGGAAAACTACAGTACTCGGAACATGATGTGGCCGACGTGGAAACGTTCCCTGAATTTTCAAAGCAAGTCTACCTAGACACTGTGGGTACAAGACCCTTCGACGATCCAATTTTACAACCAAAACAGTAGCTCTGGACTGGCCAACATCGGGATTCTAAACATGTTGGATATCCCACATTTTGTAAGGGGCCATGACATAAACAAATGCATTAAGCATCTAATGGAAGTCACCCACGGAGGGTACCTATGTGTGTAAGAGGCTGTCTCGATAGATGTAGAGCTCATTTATTTTATTGCCATCAACTCTGGAGAATCCTATGTAGTACCTAGACACCGCATAAAGAGAAGGTGTTACGAGGATATGAAGCAAGACCCTATGGAACAAATGAGGGGGCTGAATAATCTCATCAAGTGCATCAGCGGATGCAACAACAAGTTGAGACCAAACTCATGGTACGCAAGTTGCTAAGGAAGTGCCACAAGGAGGAAGTCCTTACCGAGGTCGTCACGACTGCAACACTGGTAAGACAAAGAGAATCCATATGTTGATTTAGGACCCTACTTATTTATTAAAACTATTCCTTGAGGAATATAAAGATGTGCAAGACCTAGGGACAAAGTTCCACTACTATTGGCTACTCATCCTGATCACCTTGATCTGATGGATGGAGCCTAAGTATACATACTTTTGTGAGAAAACCAGTTGTTTCCTCACAACTTGATACACATATTTGGGGAGCACTTTTGAAACTAAAGACAAAATAAAAATGCAAGTATGTTCACAAGGTATTACAATGACCTCCAAGAAATCATTTCCAACACTTGACAAATTACTCCAGAAGTGGTTGTGCTATCGCCGGCTATCGCTAACTTCAAAGTGACTAGATTGATACCATATGGATCCAAGCATGAAGGGATCCATATAAGGAATGAATACAGCTGTGATATTGCATCCAAGAATAAGACGTCGAGATGGACATCAAGGATTGACAAGATGACCGAAGAGTTCCAGTTCTAACTCAAGAGATGCCCACAGATAAGGAAGTTGATGGTGGAACATTAGACACTTGTCGGGGATAAAGTTGCGCCTAAGAAGCCAAATCCAAGTCAGAAGATGACACAACAAAACAAATGGGGTGTTCTAAAGAAAGGTACCTAAGCCAAGAAAAAGGACACCACCCAAGAACCGAAAGAACATGAAAAAGGGGATGAGACAACACAAGGAGCCACATCAAGTGCTACCCAACAAGAACAAGGCTAGACTAAGAGGCCAATCATACACACTAGGGGTGAACGCAAAAAGGCCAAGGAACACAAGAAGCCTTCAGAATATAAAATCACCGAGGACAACATAGACCTTATGGCTGAAAGAGTCCAGGAACAAGAAGCATAGGAGTTTGAAGAAGCCCAACACCAAAGGGAATAAATTCAGGATGATATGGATGACTTAAGTTAGTTCCTAGATCAGATCATAGAAGCACAAAGGGAAGACAGAGGAACAAATTCATTCCACCCAACGTCAGAAGCAGGATCCGAGGCTGCGCCAAGTGAACATGGGAGGATCGAGACGATCATACAGGTGATCCTAACTAAGGGCAAAGGGAGAGTCTAAAAATTGTAAGGTTTGTAAGAACTGCATCTATTTTGTAAGCTGGTGAGCTTTAGGGAAGAAGTGAGGAACCCATCCCAAGGGTTATATCATAGGATGTGGATATTGGTGTGATCTATTCAGCCTCATAGGGATCGAGAAACCTATAGAGATTGTAAGATCCAAGACTGCAAACACGCGCAACGTGACATATTGATGAGAGATAATAAAGAGATTGAGAGCTAGATCTTTGTGAACATATCCCAGGAAGGTGAAACCACCTATATGTCTTGTGTTATGTGATTAAATGTATGCTTTTGTATTGTTGTTAATAATTAAATGCTAGATGAATGAACGAAGGAACTAGTTGGATCTGATACTCCACATGCATGAATGCAAATGATTGATTTAATCAAGAGGTTAGAATAAATAAATAAATTGCACGGTGATAACCCAATGCATAGCCACCTCCATTCCTGGATGTAAGCACCTAAGTATTTTATGTTGGCCCCTTGGACCAAAAGTTTTGAGGATCCCTATCATGTTCTGACCCATTTGGCACTTCTGACAGTCAGTCAAGGTAGAGCTGAATGGCTTTAGATCGAGGGACTTCATGCCATTGTTTAGGATTTTAGGTTCTCTAGGGTTTTTTTAATGGGTGTATGGGATGTCGGCCCATGGGTTTACCCATGTTTACCTTTTATAAATGTATAAATATATATCTAAGAGATGTAAGAAGAGGCACAAAGGATGATATAAACATCTGTGTGATGATATGCTAAGTGAAAGTAGTAGTTGTACATGGCTTCCAGACACCGCGGTGAGTTTTGCAAGGCTAAGTGCAAGGACCTGTAAGATATAGTGGCTTGGTGCTATAACCCAACTTGGGGAAGGAGGATCTGGCTGAGTGCATACACATCTCCGGGTCCTATGTGGAGTAGGATCATGTGGCTCGCGGCATGTAGATGATTGACGTAAGAAAACAAAAAGAGAAGAAGAGTTGGTGGACGTGAGCCCCGTGGATTTGGCAGTGTTGCTGGAAGGGCCAATAGTTAGGATTTTGTTGGTGTTTTGTTGAAGTGTCGAACCCTTGGTCTGCCCCTATGCCAACAAATGGTTCTGTTGGCGGGATTGAAATTGTGATTTCTAGGAATTGAAGAAAGAGAAAGCTCCTATGAGATCATGCTTCCTAGTGCACAATATTATGTACTTTTGCCCTCTGTGAAGCTTTGTGCTAAGAAGAGAAGTCATATCTGAAGAAAAGAGGTAAGATATTGAAGCTTTATGCTCTAATAAAGGTAATAATAGTGAAATTTTTTGATTGAAAAGGTAAGATAAGTGGAAATTTTTGTTTCAAAAGTATGAATCTAGGTATGTTTGATAAAAAAATTCCTAGCCTGAAAACTAGGGCACAACTAGAAGAAAGAAGATTTGATATGAGTATATCTGATAGAAATGATGAAATATATGTTATTCCTATCCATAGAAAGAATGTCTGGACTAACAAATGGATGCAGGATCCTAGAAATAATTTATTGTAGGTTAGATACTACGATCCTAGTGCGCGGTACAGGAAAAGTTGGGGATAATTTAAGAGAAAGTGAGGATTAACTCTTTGTTACAGTTGCAGAAGACCGAACCATCTTGCTAAGGGTTTCCCTGATAGAATACCTAGTTGTCTTTGTTGTAAAGCTATGGACCATGAAGTTTTGGATTTCCCTAGAATGATTGCTAAGGTTGAAAGAATGAATATGAGAAAAGAAAACCCTGAGGAATATCAAGCAACTAAGACCATGGAAGAACCCCAAAAAGAATTAGAGAATGTATTGCTACAAATGAAAGAAACACTGAATGATAAAAAAAATGTCAACTTATCAGAGATATTCAAAGAAAAAAGTGCATAGAAACAAGATTAGGAGACTTCGACATTGACTTTGTTCTGGATGATGAAACACATGTGAATATCATCACATAAAGAAACTGGGAAATTTTAGGAAAGCCTGCTATGATTCCTTCATTGGGAGGAATATGATTATTTAGAGGAAAGCTGATAATCCTATGTGGAAGACTCACCCAAATATCTATGAGTGCTCATGGAACTTCGACAAAGGAATATTTTGAGGTTGTTAAATTTATTGAGAACAACACCCCATTTTATATGTTACTAGGAAAAACCTGGATTGAGAAGGATCAAATCAGAAAAAAAGAAGAGGAAGCCCTAGAACAGAAGAAACAAGAATTAAAAGATTTCATGACTAGGAGGATAACGCACTTGATTGAATAACATGAGAACAAATCGAAGATGTTTAGAACCAGAAACTTGGATGTTGAAGTTGAAAGAACACAAGAAGACTCACAGAAGAGTGGAGCACCTATCTGAGACAGAGAAGAAGTATTGCCCTTGAACCCTATGAAAGAATCTCAACAACGCGAAGTTACTATGCCAAAAGGAGATAAGAATCATAATGGAAAGATGAATACCAAGATGAAGATCACAGGGAAGAAGTCTAGGAAGCTCAGTAAGAAGCGAGCAACGATAGAAAAGTTGCAGAAAATTCCAGAGGGGACTTCGTAGAAGGAAGGTTTGCAAAACTGGAACTTCATCGAGATATCAGAACATCGCCATGGCGGAGAGATATGACCGTTGGAATCATTATAACCATTAGACCATTGCTCCTGAATGGTTATAGCAATAGTTATGGCCAAAAATCTCGTCATCAAACCGTTGGGACCACATCGTAATGGAAAAAACTACATCGATGAAGGCTTCTCACCCTTTTGAGAGATCTGTTACACCACTGTCTACTTATTGCGTTGACTATTGCATCGAAAACACTTTTTCGAATTGGATCCAAGCCAACTCATTTCTACTGCACTGCGCTTACTGAGATCGACACCTATTCTATTACATTGAGCATTCATTCGTCGACCTGAGTTATCTGATCGAGAGCATGTATGTTGGACGAACTCAACACAGCTGAAAAGTGTGTAGAAAAATTCTTAATTGATCTAATGGATGAAAAATTAATGTCCACATGGATTCAAGCCTCGTCGACGAGAGGAGTGCAAGCATCTCCATCGATTGCTCGTGGATCCATACCATCCCGAGCTGTAGCCGAGAAAATAACCAAGCATCGAGATGACTTGGTGAATGAGAAGTTAATCTCGACAATCCTGCCCGACTACATCTCTCCTTTTTCTAGTGCGGTGAGTCATGATAGTGTCCCGAGAGACTTTGATTATACCCTGGTTACTGCGTACCTCCCGAAGGGGATACGTGCAGTTAGAACCCAACATGATAAGATTGTGGCTTTAAAATTCAACGAATTTAACCTAGGGGACCGCAAGAACCATAGTATGCTTGATTCTCATAGATAATTGACTAGGACGAAGGGGGAGAACTTGAAAATAATCCCCCAACCATGGACTATGAACCTCGAGTAGTCCACCATCTTGAATGTGATGAAGATTCCACATTTTGGAAGGCACTAGGAAGTTAACACATGCATTAAGCTCCTTCTGTCATGCTACCATGGTGGCTATCTGTGGATAGATAGACACATCACCATTGACCCAATGATGATCCATAGGATCACCATATTGAGCATGCAAGGACCAGACCCACAAGAATTCTACTCAGGGAAGGTTGAAGACCGTGCTCTGGAAAAAAGAATTAAGGATACCTATGGAAATGTAGAAAAGGGGATGTGAGGCTACAAGGTAGCTTCCATCTAGAATGGTGCAGTGCACCTAGCCTGCTAGCTGATCGCAGGAAAGATGGTGAGAAAGAACAGACCTATGCAGGTCACAGGGTTCGTTGTTGACCTCACCAAAAAGTGTGTAGAAGGACTCCAAATGAACTGGGTGAAGTACTTAGTCAACCAACTAGAATTGGATTTTCACGAAGCTCAGGATTAGAGCTATGAGTTCCATTTCATATGAATGTTGATTCTCATAGAATTTACTGCTTGGGAGATGTTGAAAGGTGCGACCTTCCTGGACATTGAGTCATTTGAGGCACTCGCTACGAAGTTCACCATGCTCTGGTACTCGATCGATGTGGGGAAACAATGGAATTTGAACGCGTTATTCCACACATACTATCTCCAGTTAAATAGAGATATTGGGGCTATCCCTCATATGATGTCGAACACCCTGCACCGATTCAGACCCCTCATGATGTTCCGTTCAGATTGACACTTTATTTATATCACTGCGCGTGCAAATGAGCATAAAGAAGAGCTTCAGTCATACTATAAGCTCACAGAGGAGGACCTCAAAGAGATAACTAAGGATTGGTCTGCAGAGCTCCTTATCCCTGTTGACCCCACATAAATGTCTGATCCTGAACTAATTGGTATCTTAGAGGCCACTCATGAAGAGCATGATACACCTGGATCTAGCAGAAGGAAGAAGACCAAAGAGGTACCAAACCTGAGTAGTGCATCAGGTGAAACTTCTTCAGAATCACCTAGACGAGGAGATAATGATGAAGTAGATAAAGAAGAGTCTAATGGCAAAGAAGATCAATAGAATCAAGGCGAAGTAACACTTCCTAGGGATCTTGTTGATGAGGCCGATCCCTCTAAGAAAATAAAGGTTTCCCCCATGAAACCTACCTCGCGGAAGAAATCCAAAGCCACCAAGACTAAGCTTCATACTGTGCTCACGCTCGATGACTTAGATTTCATCATCGCAGCCATATCAGATGCTTCATAGGATATTATTCAGAAAAAATGAAGCCAAGCAAGAAACCATGTATGAAAAAATTGAGACATAACTAAGAGGGGTACAACATGCCCTTCAATCCAACCACAAAGTATCCACTATGCCCCCGCCATCAGAAGAACCAGAGTTGGGAGATGAGCCTTGTTGGCATGCTTTTTAGACAGAGGTAGAGTATCTGTGTTTTTCATTGATGGTGAACATAAGCACGATCAATAACGTAACGATAATGGCAAGATCAATAGTGTAAGCTTAGAAGGAGGAAAAAAATCAAAGCACGACAAAGGTTTCGTTTTAGAGTTTTGCAGATCAGGAAATCCAAAAGAAAGAGGTTCAAACTCATGATATGTGAAATCGTGATAACAATCCTGATCGTTGGAGTCATAGGACATGTGGCAAGCGATTGGAATTTTGCTGACTTGCACATTGGAGGAGTCAACATAGCATAGGTTTCATTTCCGAGTTTCACAGATTAGGAAATCCAAAGGAAAGAGGTTTGAACTCATGATATGCAAAATCATGATAACAATCCTGACCATTGGAGTCATAGGACACGTGGCAAGCGATTGGATTTTCATTGACATGAACATTAGAGGAGTCAACAGAGCATGGTGTGGGAACTCGCGATATGTGAGCTCACGAAAAAATCTGGACCATCGAGTCATCAAGATCGTGGTCCGTTGATCAGGATCAATGAAGTTCATAAGTTCGAGAAATACGAAGCACCTTTTGGTGCAGCCTGTGGTCACCACCGGTGGTCATGTGAGGGGAATAAGCTAGCGGTGCTAAGCTCCATCTCGGAGCCTTGGTGATCACGACTTAGAGTATCGAGATCCTTCATCACAGGAATCGCGATATGCGAGATCGTGATGAGATCTGGACTGTCGGATCATTGGAGATCTCAACCGTTGATTAGGCTTGATGAAGTTCATAAGTTCATGAAATACGAAGCACCTTTTTGGTGCAGCCTGTGGTCACCACCGATGGTCATGTGAGGGGAAGAAGCTAGTGGTGCTAATCTCCATCTCGGAGTCTCGGCGATCGCGACTTGGAGTATCGAGATCCTTCATCACAAGAATTGTGATATGTGAGATTGTGATGAGATCTATACCATCAGATCATTGGAGATCTCGATCGTTGATCTGGCTCGATGAAGTTCATAAGTTCACGAAATACGAAGCACCTTTTTGGCGCAGCCTGTGGTCACCACCAGTTGTCACATGAGGGGAAGAAGCTAGTGGTTCTAAGCTCCATCTCAGAGTCTCGACGATCGTGAATTGGAGTATCGAGATCCTTCATCACAGGAATCACGATATGTGAGATCATGAAATTCAAATTCTGTTTAGCACTCGGTCACAGCTAGTGGGCATATGAGATAAATGTGAAATCCTACGGATTTAATCCAATGGTGCTGGTTAATTAGAAACTTGATCGAAGGGTTACTATCTCACCTCACAGGTAATCGATCAGTTACGATTCAGTTAGAATAACTGAATCATGATTCTTGGACGGTTGGCGATTCAGTTGCGGATGCATTTTCTTGGAGATTCAAGGTGTAACTGAAGAAGAGGTAGAGGATGAAATGGAAAGGGTATGACTGTGGTTAGCGGGAGTTCTAACAAAAAACAATGAGTTGAACTGTAAGAAAGGGAAAATTAGAGGATGCGCAGTGTGAGACCTACAGTATGCGCAGTGTGAGATACAACTCAGAGATGAGTAACAGATGAGGAATAGACAGAAGCGAGATGCAATTTTTTCTTTTTCAGGCTTGAGTGAGTGAAGCAGAGAAAGAGTGGAGTGGTAGTGAACAAATCGATGAAAAAAACAATGGCACGATGAAGAGCATGTAGAGGCACTGTGCATGGAAGACGAAGAAGGTGCAAAGATAGTATAAATACACAGAAGAGGTGTAATTCATTGTACAAAAAGAAGATGCAGAGCATAAAGCACAGGAGAAACAAAGAACATAGATGCATAGCTGAGATAGTAAAAGAAGACTGAGGTGGACTTGTAGAGAAAAGCAGAAGATCATAAAGCGCAAGAAGATGCAGGTAGAGAGACACTGATACAAGAGAGCAGAGCATCATAGCAGAATAATGATAAGTCTGGTAAGGCAATGAAAACTATTGAATCACTGTAATAAGTTTCAGTAGAAAATATTTATAATTAGGGTGGTAGGGAGGTGCTAGGGAGGACTGTTGTCCTTAGAGGTTCAAGTGGGTGCTTGAACACAGGGAGTTGTAGCTTCCATATGGTTGCATCCAGAGAAACCAGGGTGGCAGGGTGGTGCAAGGGAGAACAAGTGTTCTATGTTATATAGGTTGGAGCCTGTGTAACTGGAAGTTGGTGCTTCCATCCAGTTAGTGCTGGAACATTAAGGGAGTTGGTGCTTCCTTCTAGTTGGTTCTAGAGAAACTAGAGAGTTGGTGCTCTCAAACATGTTGGAGCTTGTAAAACAGAGGTAGTAG
>SNQJ01S0146711.1:19058-30301 GCA_010110895.2 Picea sitchensis | reverse complement strand
ATGCTTCTGAGTTATTTCATGCTTTCAGTATTTTGATTGGATTTGATGTTAATGAATGAATGAAAGAAGAATGATGAATGCATCTCTTGAATAAGAGTTTCGTTCTTCCAACATTTGATAGGTTTTAAATTGTCTCTTGAATGATTACCGTTTTCACTCTTTAGAAAAACAATGTTGATTACTATTATGAGGACTATGAAGACGACTTCTGAATAGAAGCTTAGTGCCTCTTGCACAGTCAGCCTTAGAATAGATTTTATGCTTACTGTTTTTTCCATTTTGAAACACAAGTGTTGATCACTGTCATGAGATCTATGAAGATGACTTCTGAATAGGAGCTTAGCATCTCTTTCACATTCAGCCTTAGAATAAGTCTTTGGGTTATCTCCATAAAAGATAAAAACTATCTCTAAAATCCATATACTTTGGACATGCCTCTAAGTCTTACAAACACTGGATTGATAATAAATGCACTCTAATTTACTTGTGTAGATCTAGAGCTCAACACTAAACACTAGAAATAACATATTGTTGGGTAAAAGCCATGGAATTCCCATCATTCAGAGCTTAGCCTTTGAAGACAAAAGAGTTAAATTTTTTCTGGATACTAAATTTAACAAAAAGGGATAAATTGCGAGCATAGTACCTTGCAAATTCTCTTCAAAACATTGGACAATGGCTGTCAATTGATGCAAGGTTCAGCTAAAAAGTAGATGCAAAGTGATTTGTTTAGTTTCGCTTCCATCTTGAACACTATCTGTAATAAAAAATCTACTGCTTCATTCGCTATGATAAAAACCCTACTACTCGAGATAGTTCTACAAGTTTTCCACTATCTCGAGCCATGGCCTTCACTACGTGGCATTGGCACCTTCCGAAATGCAAGTGAAAAAGGCTAGGGATCCCAATGTATTCCAGCATTGTTTCAGTACTATATACATTAATAGATATCAAGTGTGCTTAATAGATATGAAGTGTGATAATTCAATTGAATTTTGGAATTGAATCACTAACAACAGTATAAAATACCAGCTGAGAAATGTTAACAAAAAATTTGAATAGGAAATATCAACATTAAAATGTAGAATGAATGCATGCATAAACAAAACAAGTCATCTCTTTATAGTTATAAATGAGAACATAAATCATCATATCTGCTTACCTCGTTCATAATCAACTTGACATTTAAGGGAGCCACTAATCGTATTTTAAGGGGACGACTCCCCACCGACCTTCGTCGTCTAATGAAGGCCACTTACAACCATCCACATATGTGCTCGCCTTTACAAATCACTCTCATTTCAGCCTCGACCACGAGTTGTATTCAACTCTTTTGCAGATGAAAAACAATGAGACGCTTTCCTCCTTCAGCACTACCTTCATTTTCTACTTGGTGCATCCCCACACTGATGCAGGAAGGGAGGGAATGGCATTTATCGTCACATCGGCCCATGGATCTCTCATGGGCGTTGCGTTGTGTCATCCAAGTATATGGGCTTGCTAAACGTCACCAACGATGGGAAGCCATACAATCACTTGTTGGCATTAGATTTTGATACAATATGGAGTGTTGAATGCGATGACCCTGACGATAACCATGTGGGCATGGACATCAACAACCTCAAATCAGTGAAATCCAAGTCTGTTGGTTATTGGAATGGGGAGAACTTCCATAAATTCAGCCTCAATAGCGGATGCAACATACAGAAATGGATTGATTACGACCATATTCAAATTTGGATCAAAGTTATATTAATGTTGGTTGTCTTGTTGATGCAGGAGCATCGTCAGCCAAAGCCACATGGGATGATAGCACAGTGCCTAGCACTCCTTTTGAGTAAAATTTTAAATTTTGAAAGATGGTGTATCTCATAGAACTTCTGAGTAAAAGATGAATCAGAGACGTTAATGAGAGGACGTTGAACGATCGCGTCAAAATCAGAAGAGATCAGATCGTCCTTTAGTTATTTTATTTTGGCGTGGATTTGAAGACTCGCCTTAAATTGTCTGTCATAGACATTTATGTAATAGGACTTAAGTAGATGTAGAATTTAATTTCGATCGGGTAGGTAGATGGAGGAAACATGAGAGGACCTCTTGTATAAGTAGATGCATTGTATACCTGAATAAGGTTAGTTGCATAGTAGGATATAGGGATGATTGAATGTAAGTTGTTTTTATCAAGTTATATCCATTTTTACATTGAAAGGAATATAACAGAGAGATATTGACTCAAATGCATGGTGTTGCTACTGTTTACAGTTTCCCTGTTATTTTTTGTTTTCATGAATGAATGAGTTGTTATGTTGAGTAGATGATACTGTGAAGTATTTGGATAATTTTTCATTGCTTCTCTTCGTTGATTTCATGCAAGGTGTGCATACACTCTGCAAGGAGTGCGTTGACGGAGTCTATTTTGACTCAAAAGCTCAGAAGAGATAGCGTGAAACTTACATTTAAAGGAGTGCAAAGGGACTGCTACAAGGTGTGCATAGTTTCCCACAAGAAGTTAAGTCTTGCATAGGAATCCATCACAAGGAGTGCACAAGTCAGAAGTTCGACTAAATGTCAGAGTAAGCCCTCTGAGGATTCATAGGTTCCGAGGGATAAAGCTCAAGAGAGAGAGTGCAGAGAAATCTTCGAAGGGAGTGAAGCTCTGAAGGTTTCACGAGCCATCGGTTAAGATTCATTCAGGAGGGAGAGGGATTGTTCCAGAGTGTTGGGTTTGGAAAAAGTGCACGAGGTTTAAGTATCTGCATGAATATAGGATTGAGGATTCGCCGAAGTCCTGAAGAGGTGAGGGACCGTCCATTATCCATAGGGACAGATGGCATAAGATCTATAACTCTGAAGCGAAATCACTTCGGAGGTTTTGTGGACAAGGAGAAAGAGAAATCGCTGAAGAGTCGAAGGCTGAAGTAGATCTAGGTCATTGGTCACCAGGAGGCACATGTTGACAGATCCGAGACTTTGGGGAATGTCATTTCGGAGGATTTCGGGTGCGGAGTGTGACAAACTCCCGAAGTATTGAAGGTTGAAGCCGATCGAAACTGTCTATTGCGAAGAGCACATGGTTAGAGATCTGGAAGTTCAGAGCCTTAGCACTTCGAAAGGAAGTCAACGTGGGTGGAGAAGATCTGGACTGTCATATCTAGAGAGACGCGTGGTGAAAATCCATTGTCTTCGGGTGAAAGCACTCCGGGAGGAATGAGTGCGCATGAGTTTGAAACTACCGAAGCTTGAAGAGCTGAATTGGATAGTGGTCATCGGATCCGGAAGGACACATGTCAACATATTTTGTACTTCAGGTGGAAACACTCTAGGAGAAGCGAGGGTGGAGGGTTGAAATTCCCGAAGCCTGAATAGCCGAAGAGGTTTGTGGTCGTTGATATGTTAGAGGTACATGTAAACAAATCATACACTTTGGGTGGAAGTACTTTGGGAGAAAGTAAGTGCAGAAAGTTTAAACCTCCCGAAGCCTAAAGATCCAAAGTCAACCATAGTCGTCAATCTGCGGGAGGAAACGCATCGACATATCGTGAACTCTGAGTGAAAGAATTCTGGGAGGAAGCAAGCGGGGAAGTTGAGACTTATGAAGGCCGAAGTCCCGAAGTGGACTAGAGTCATTGATTTGAGGTGGACGTGTGGCGCTAGATCTAAAAATTTGGGTACAAAATACTCTGGAGAAAAGGCGGAGGTCGAAAGTGCTGAAATCCCAAAGCGTGGAGCCCCAAAGTGGATCTCGACCATTGATCGAGAAGGGGGTCGAAGACCATTGATCTGGTCTTGGTTGAAAGCACTGAAGTTGTGAAGCACTAGGAGGTTAAGCCCTGGGCCATAGCCCAAGGTCATAGGCGAGGAAGGAGCTAGTGCTTGTCAGTGTGATATTTGGAATAGAGTGCTAAATGGGAAGGACCCGTGGATAACCATCGATCTGAGAACGAGAAAATCAACGATGAGGAACCATTGTGGGGAGAGGAAGAAAAATTAGAGGACGTGCTAGTTCACAACATGCTATTCACTAACGTCCTTGACCTCGTCGAGAAAGGAGATCAACGACCATGATTTAAAGGAGATTTGGGTGAGCACTTTTCGGATTGCGGGGACAAATCTCTCTGATAAAGAGTGAGAAAGTTAGTATCCTGCAATTTCTATGAACCGTCAATCAATGGACAAATCGGTAACGACCAGATCATGACCGTGAAAAATCATGGGGGTGATAACAGGGCCTGTATTTGATTGATGTTGAGACCAGCAAGGTCCCAAGGAGCTGATCAAGATCGAGAATATTTAATGATCCTTGACCGGGAGTTCGAGCAGCCCCAAGGGAGAGTAAGGGGGGTCTACGTCAAGTGGTATCAGAGCATAAGAGAACTTGAAGTTGTACTATGTGTGTGAGAACTAGTGAGCGTAATGCCACCGAGGAGATGTGTGGAGCCACCTGTACCCAATTGAGATGTTGAAAGGGAAATGAGAGAACTGCGTGCCAGATTAGAAGTGATGGAAGCAGCGCAGAGGAGAGCACCTGACGCTGGAGACATAAATGAGGTAGAAAGTGAAGAGACAGACGTTGAAGAAGGTGCAGGGAGATATGCTTCTGAAGAACACTTACTGAAATCTGTTGTGAAGTTGGGAGCAAGAGAAAATATAGACATCCCAATGTATGAAGGCAATTTGGATGCTGAAGAGTTGTTGGACTGGATAAGGTCTATGGACAAGTATTTCGATTATGAATATGTCGTTGAGGAAAAGAAGGTGAGACATGTTGTCACCATATTGAAAGGAAATACAACACTGTGGTGGGATGAAATGCAGGCTGATAGACAAAGCAAAGGAAAGAAGAAGATAAAGAGTTGGGATAAAATGGTAGCCAAACTGAAGGCTAAGTTCATGCCCAAGGATTATTAGATAAATCTGTTCAGGAGGATGCAGAACCTGAGACAGAAGGGAATGATAGTGAAAGAGCGCACACAAGAGTTTTACAAGATGAACATCAGGACTGGATAGAGGAAGAGAGAAGAAGATAAAGTTTCCAGGTACATAAATGGCCTGAGATATGAAATCCAGGATGAAATCAACATGATGTCGGTGAGGACAGTAGAGGAGACATATCAATATGCATTGAAAGAAGAGGAGAAGTTGGCGAGAAAACAAAGCTAGTGAGGCAGAGGTAGAAGCTCAAACAAAGGTAAAGGAGTTTCCCATGATAAGGCACAGAAACCCAAGGGTGAGAATTAGAAAACCCACAGTCACTCAGAAAGAGGAGGAAGCTCCAGAGGGAGACAGCCTGGTGGAAGAAATTATTTTTCCAGAGGAAGAGGAAGAAGTAGAGGAGGAGAAGTAATATGTTATACCTGTGGAAAACCAGGACACAAGTATTGAGAATGTCCCGAGAAAAAGAAAGAAAGAAGAGGTGAATATCACATTTTAGAAGCACAGAAAGGGAATGTTGAAGCAGAAGGTGCAGAGGATAGAAAATCTCTGATGTTGAGGAAGGTTCTCTTGAAGCTAGAACCAGAATTTGAAAAACCATTGCAGAGGAATAGTTTGTTCAGGATAGCTTGCAAAACTAAAGACAGAGTATGCAAGGTGATAATTGACAGTGGAAGCACTGATAATCTAGTATCCACGAAGATGGTGGAGAAATTGGAGATAGAGACAATTGCACATCCAAATCCATATAAGGTCTCATGGTTGCCAAAAGGACACCAGGTAATGGTAACTAAACAATGCCTTGTTGAGTTTAAAATAGGTGGATATAGAGATGATATTTTGTGTGATGTAATTCCCATGAATGTATGTCATGTTTTGTTGGGAAGACCATGGCAGTTTGACAAGAATGTCATTCATGATGGGAGAAGGAACACTTACACTTTGGAAAATAATGGTAGAACACACATGTTGCTTCCAATAGAAGAGAAGAAAGTAAAGGAAGAAGCCAGCACAAGCATACTTCTCATGAGTGGGAAGGAACTCCTAAGTGAAGTTAAGAAGGAATAGGAGATGTAGTTTTTTGTGGTGAGGAAACCCAGAGTTGTCCTTGCAATTACTTATGTGGATGAATTGACTGAAGAAGTTCAAGAGCTATTGGAGAACTTCATTGACATAGTAGTGGATGAGTTTCCTAACTCATTGCCACCTATCAAAAGTATCAGCCATCATATTGAATTGATACCAAGAGAAAGTCTTCCAAACAAAGCAGCATACAGATTGACACCTCAAGAGAATGAGGAGGTAAAGAAACAAGTCCAGGAATTGTTGGACAAGGGTTTGGTCAGAGAAAAATTGAGTCCATGCACAGTACCAACTGTGTTAAGTCCAAAGAAGGATGGATGATGGAGAATGTATACAGACTCAAAATCCATAAACAAGATCACCATCAGGTACAGAATTCTTTTTCCTAGGATGGATGACTTAATGGATTTCTTAAGTGGAGCAATTTGTTTTTCAAATATAGATTTGAAAAGTGGATATCACCAGATAAGAATGAGAGAAGGTGATGAGTGGAAAACAACCTTTAAGACCAATGAGGGGTTGTATGAGTGGCTTGTTATGCCATTTGGCTTAACAAATGCCCCAAGCACTTTTATGAGAATGATGAATGAAGTATTGAAGGATTTCATTGATATGTTTGTGATTGTATATATGGATGATATATTGGTCTTCAGTAAAACTGAAGAAGAACATTTGAGACATTTGACATTAGTAATGAGGAGACTACAACAAGAGAAGTTGTTGATAAATCTGAAGAAGTCCTCTTTTATGAAGACATAACTCATTTATTTGGGTTTTTTGATCTCTCCAAGTGAATTGAAGATGGATCCTGAGAAGGTCAGAGCAATCAAAGAATGGCCATCGCCAAGGAGTATGTTTGAAGTGAGAAGCTTGCATGGATTAGCAAGTTTCTATAGGAATTTTATTAGAAATTTCAGTGGAATTTGTGCACCAATGATGGACACAGTGAAGAAAATACACAAGTATTTTAAATGTACAAAAGAAGCTGAGAAAAGCTTCAATATATTGAAGGAGAAGATAACAGAATGACCAATTCTGGTCTTGCCAAAGTTCGGGAAAACATGTCAAGTAAGGTGTGATGAGAGTGGAATTGCAATTGGAGTAGTTTTGAGCCAAGATAATAGGCCTATTTCATATTTCAGTGAGAATTTGAATGAGACTAAGGGGAAGTACTCCACATATGACAAATAATTTTATGCCATAATTCAAGACTTGAAGAAATGGAGGCACTAGCTTGTTCCAAATAATTTGTCTTGTATAGCGATAACCAAGCTTTATAATTCATAACCAGACATGAGAAGTTAAACCAGACACACTCTAAGTGGATAGAGTTTATGCCAAATTTCACTTTTGTCATTAAACATATTTCTGGTAATGCTAACAAAGTTGTTGATGCATTGAGCAGGAGATGTCTGATTCTGCATGAATTTTAGGTCAAGACCTTAGGGTTTGAACACCTTAAGGATATATATTGTGATGATCCATATCTCGAAGAAGCATATGAAGCATGTACAAATCCTGTGCTCAGAGACAGGAGCCAGTGGACAGAATATATGATTCAAGATGGATTGTTGTTTAAAGGTTGCCAATTGTGCAAACCAAGGTGCTCGATGAGAGAAAATCTGCTAAAGGAAAAACACAGTGGAGGTCTAGCAAGACATTTAGGCCGTGTTAAGATGTTTTCACAGTTGAATGGTTCATATTATTGGCCAGGTATGAGAGCAAAGGTGAAGAGTTTTGTGAGCAAATGTAATATTTTCCATTATGCAAAAGGAAAGAAACAGAACACTAGATTGTATCAGCCACTACCTATTCCAGATAGGCCTTGGGATGCAATAAGCATGGATTTTGTGTTGGGATTGCCATGAACACAGAGAGGAAGTGATTTCATATTTGTGTTAGTTGATAGATTTTCGAAGATGGCACACTTTATCCCATGCCAGAAGACTAGTGATGCAACACATGTTGCAAATTTGTTTTTCAAGGAAGTTGTGAGACTTCATGGATTGCCTAAGAACATTGTCTCAGACAGAGACATTAAATTTGTTGGCCATTTCTGGAGAATGTTATGGAAAAAGATGGGGAAAAAATTGTTTTTTATTTCAGCATATCACCCTCAAACAGATGGATAGACTAAGGTGGTGAATAGGAGTTTGGGTAATTTGTTGAGGAGTCTGGTCACTTAGCATCATAGTCAGTGGGATCGGATTCTGCCACATGTAGAATTTGCATACAATGACTCACCAAATAGGAGCACTGGAAAGAGCCCATTCCAAATATTGTATGGAATGCATCCAAGAGGAGTATCTGAGTTGAGAGAATTAGAACAAAGTGAGTTCAGAAATGCTAGAGAAGAAGATTTTGATGCAGAAATGCAGAAGCTCCATAGCCAGATCAGAGAGTAGTTGCAAAACAACAATGCAGAGTATAAATGCAGAGTTGATCAGCACAGAAGAGAACTTCAATTTGAAGTAGGAGATCAAGTCTTAGCACACTTGATGAAGGAAAGGTTCCCAAGGGGAACATATAACAAGTTGAATATGAAGAAAATTGGACCATGCAAGATCCTAAGAAAGTTTGGTAACAATGTTTATGAGATAGAGCTGCCAGAGGATGTGGGAATATCACCCATATTCAACGTTTCAGACATGTATCCTTACAGGGAATATGACACAGAGAGATCAAAAGACCAAGAGAAGATTCAGTGGGAGAAGCAGATGCTTGTAGTAGAAAATCCATAGATGGAGAAGATCGTTGATCAGAGGATTGGCAAGAAGACCAAGAGGAAGACCTATTTTGAATATTTGGTCAAGTGGAAGGGACACCCGATAGAAGATGCCAGTTGGCTAACTGAATCTGATGTCCAGAAGCATGGAAGGTCAGTGCAGGAGCTCATGGACAGGAGTCCATGATTTTTATTTCTAGAGGAGTATGATGCAGGAGCATCGTCAGCGAAAGCCACATGGGATGACAGCACAGTGCCTAGTGCGCCTTTTGAGTAAAATTTTAAACTTTGAAAGATGGTGTATCTCAGAGAACTTCTGAGTAAAAGATGAATTAGAGAAGTTAATGAGAGGAGGTTGAACGATCACGTCAAAACCAGAAGAGATCAAATTGTCCTTTAGTTATTTGATTTTGGTGTGGATCTGAAGACTCGCCTTAAATTGTCTGTCACAAACGTTTATGTAATAGGACTTAAGTAGTTGTAGAATTTAATTTCGATTTGGTAGGTAGATGGAGGAAACCCGAGAGGACCTCTTGTATAAGTAGATGCATTGTATACCTGAATAAGGTTAATTGCAGAGTATGAGATAGGGATTATTGAATGTAAGTTGTTTTTATCTGGCTATAGCCATTTTTACATTGAAAGGAATATAACAGAGAGATATTGACTCAAATGCATGGTGTTGCTACTGTTTACAGTTTCCCTGTTATTTTCTGTTTTCATGAATGAATGAGTTGTTATGTTGAGTAGATGATACTGTGAAGTATTTGGATAAGTTTCCATTGCTTCTCTTCGTTGAGTTCATGCAAGGTGTGCATACAGTCCACAAGGAGTGCATTGATGGAGTCTATTTCAACTCAGAAGCTCAGAAGAGATAGTGTGAAACTTCCATTTCAAGGAGTGCAAAGGGACTGCTGCAAGGTGTGCACAAGAAGTTAAGTCGTGCATAGGAATCTGTTGCAAGGAGTGCACAGATTGGAAGTTCGACTAAGTGTCGGAGTAAGCCCTTTGAGAAGTCAGAAATCTTTGAAGGGAGTGAAGCTCTGAAGGTTTCACGAGCCATCGGCTAAGATCCATCCAGGAGGGAGCGGGATCGTTCCAGACCGTTGGGTCTGGACAAAGCACACAAGGTTTACGTCTCTACGTGAATATAGGAGCGAGGATTTACCAAAGTCCCGAAGAGGTCAGGGACCGTCCATTATCCAGAGGGATAGGTGGCGTAAGATCTATAACTCCAAAGCGAAAGCACTTCAGAGGTTTTGTGGACAAGGAGAAAGAGAAATCGCCAAAGAGATAAAGGTCGAAGTAGATCCAGGTCGTTGGTCGCCAGGAGGCACGTGTCAGCAAATCTGAGACTTCGGGGAAAGTCACTTTGGAGGATTTCGAGTGTGGAGTGTGACAAACTCCCAAAGTCCCGAAGGCCGAAGCCGATCGCAACCGTCTGTTGCGGAGAGTACGTGGCGAGAGATCTAGAGGTTTGAAGCCTTAGCGCTTTGAAGGGAAGTTGACATGGGCAGAGAAGATATGGACCGTTAGATACAGAGAGACGCGTGGCAAAAATCCATTGTCTTCGGGTCAAATCACTTCGGGAGGAACGAGTGCGTTGGATTTTGAAACTCCCTAAGCCCGAAGAGCCAAAGTGGATAGTGGTCGTTGGATCCAAAAGGACATGCGTCAACAGATTTTGTACTTCAGATGGAAATGCTCCGGGAGAAGCGAAGGTGGAGGGTTGAAATTCTTGAAACCCAAATAGCCAAAGAGGTTTGTGGTCGTTGATCTCTGAGAGGTACATGTCAACAGATCATACGCTTCGGGTGGAAGTACTTCGGAAGAAAGTAAGTGCAGAAAGTTTAAACTTCCTGAAGCCCAAAGAGCCAAAGTCAATCATAGTTGTCGATATGTGGGAGAAAACACGTCGGCAAATCATGAACTCTGGGTGAAAGCATTCTGAGAGGAAGCAAGCGGGGAAGTTGAGACTTTTGAAGGATGAAGTCTTGAAGTGGACTAGAGTCGTTGATTTGAGGTGGATGCGTGGCACCAGATCTAAAACTTCGGGTATAGAATAGTCCGAAGGAAAGGTGGAGGTTGAAAGTGTCGAAATCCCGAAGTGCAGAGTCCCGAAGTGGATCTCGACCGTTGATTGAAAAGGGGGCCGAAGACCGTTGATCTGGTCTTGGTTGAAAGCGCTGAAGTTGCGAAGTGTTAGGAGGTTAAGCCCTGGGTCATAGCCCAAGGTCACAGACGAGGAAGGAGCTAGTGCCTGTCAGTGTGAGATTTGGAATAGAGTGCTAAGGGGGTAGGACCCACGGATGAACGTTGATCTGAGAACAGGAAAATTGACGGTGAGGAACCATTGCGAGTGTTGGAAGATTGGTTGTTGTCATTGATGTCAACCCTAGTCATGGGTTTTGGACCGCAAAATTGATAAAGGTATTTGGACATGAAGGACAATGCACATGCATATACAACACCCATGAATGGATAGTATACATCATGTTGTTTC
>SNQJ01S0146710.1:0-23868 GCA_010110895.2 Picea sitchensis | reverse complement strand
AATATGTTCAAAAAGGGTAAAAAACCACATTGTATGGTAAAAAACATCATTTTTACTTTTACCACTTGGAGTATTGGAGAGTTTTGGTGAAAACCCTCCTTTATCAACCAAATATTCTAGAGAACTTTGCGAGATATCTATCTGTTCAAATTGGAAATTGTCTTTTCCATGTAATTCCTCATCCTTTCATGCACCTTTTCTTCCATTTCTTAATTGAATTTTGTTGGGTAATGTTTTGGTACGGAATCCCAATTATTCTCAAATTTTGTGGTTGCAAGTGACTAGTGGATTTAGCATGACTGGTCCTAGGCCAGTCCACTACTAGCTCATGACTGATTGCTCCAATGTGAACTAGTCAAGTGTGACAGTGGGGAAAACTATCATATCTACCATATTTTCTTAGAAATTTTGCGATTTGGACTTATGGGTTTTTTTTTTAGTAAATTTTGAAGATACACTATCAACATGATTGAGTGGAAGGAGAGAGAGCACAAGGAAAATAACCTAGAAACAATGGGTAATCAGTAGACTTTTGAAAAATTACATGATTGTCTTGATGTAGGATGAAAATGAGACAAACAGGGGGACTATAATTTTTAAACCTATGAAGTATAACATTGCATACATATTATTAAGAAAAACATAAATTGATCAATGGATCATACACATAGTACAAAGTGATTTAGGATGGAAGCCCTTAACCAGGAGAAAACATGGCTACCTTTGTGCCACACCTCTCAAATATTCATTGTATTAAGTTCACCATTCATAATACAATATATATAATATTTTAGGTATTTGATAACTACCAAAACTATAATCACTTAATCTAGGATTAATAAAGAAAACCACTAAAATAGAGAAAAACATGCATAACAAAATCACCCCAAAAAAATTTCGAGGCTTCCCTAGAGCCAAAGGCTTCACCTAAGTAGGGGTGTGGGGGAATCATATCCCCCCATATGATCATCCCCATAGAAAACTACCATGTGCATATGTACCCAATGAGCAACATGTGGTGGGATGCAGTAAACTCCAACACATCCCCACCTGAGGATGAAAAGATATAACACATACCCAACATTCTCCACTTTTTGTTTCTTTGCATACAAGGGGTCACCCGATACACTATCAAAATCGAGAGAAACAATTCCCATTTTTCTCTACACCAGAAGAAGATCTCGGTGCTCACATGCTTTGTCGATGAATCGCAACATTCTTCAAAGTGTCAACCTTCTCCATCAACTTCTTGATGATTATTTTTGAAACGACATGAAGACACAAATATAACTAATATATAACAAGGAAATACATAGAGATAATATGAAGAACACAAAAATATAGTGAAAACAAACTTCTATTAATCAAAGAGATAAAGCATTGTAGAACACAAACTGGCGGAATGGGGTAGCCTATCTCTAAAAAAAAAGAGATGTTGGCTATGATTCATTCACAACAAGTTTTGAATCACACTCCATTGCATGCTTATAGGGACTCCTTCACCTCAATTAAATATGAGAGGTGAGAGAATAATATTTCCCATGATGCATATGGGATAACTTGGACTAAGTTTATAAAATTCCATAGGCATGTAAAATGCTAGGGCTTCCGGTGGTCACCCATCCCAATGCTACTCTAACCGGTATTCTTAACTGTTGAGTTCTAATTGGATTATATGCATTAATATTACATTGTAGGCATGTACACAAGACCAATAGGAATCATTACATGATTTATGTAATTAACAAATGAATATGACATTACATTTCCTCCCCATCAAAGGGTGAATATCATGGTTTATCAAAACCATAGGCTCCAAAATGTTGACTCATTGGAAAAGGTGGATGTCCATCAAGATTCATCTGGATCATTCCTCCCCTTAAGAAGAAATTGTCCCCATTGTGTCAAGTTCTTTTTGGGATATGGGGAGACTTTTTCTAAATCCAAAGCTTAGTGTGTTTCTTTTCTTGTTGAAGAAGTTGTCATTCTTAGCATTTTGAATGCTATCATGAACCTGTTGTTGCTAGAGGGGTTGGAAAAATTTAACCAATATAGCTACATGGTATACTTGAGTGTGGGATGAATATTTTGGTGAAGATGCAACATGAAGGAATTTATGAGGTTATATAATAACCTTCCTTGATTGGTCAGTTTAGAGGCACCCCCGTAGAGTCACCTTGAGAACATTTGGTACTCTTCTACAATCTTGTTGATATTCTTACGCTAGATAGAAAGGTCTTGGAATGAGGCTGCAATGGTTTTAGTGTCATTTTTTTCATCTTGTGTTTGGATTATGAAAAGTAGCTGCTTGTTATGAGAGATGCTAGACACTTTTTGGTGGGAGAATAGTTGAAACTACCTCTGTTATTCTGTATAGTTGACCCCCAAAGTAACAATAGAGTACTCTGGAATCAAGACTCATAAACATCATGAAACCTCCACATATATGTTTGTACTAATAAAACATCATAGAAATTGATGAAGGCTGTCGAATACATCATCCTTGAGGGGTTTGATGTCATAGGACATGTAACATTGCTCGTTGACACAAAGATCTTGACCCCAACAATGAATCCACGATGTTCTATGGACTGTGAGTGTCTTTGTTGTTGCAAAAAAATTCTTTAAAACCTATCTTTGAGATGATGTTATTTTGGCTTTCGCTATAAACAATAAAAATGCAGCGGGGTCACCTTATGCTTACATGTGTGAATGGAATAGTCACTCCCCCTCCTGAGATACTCTTCTAGTTGGATTGTTGCAATTGTGTGATAGTAGTGGGTTCTAGAACAATGATTTGTATCCTTTTATTATTTTATGAATTAGTGTCCAAGTCGGGGTTCATCTCTTTTTCTTTGAGCTAAAATACACCAATGATTGTATTGAGCCACATTCATCAGTTTGTGCCAAGGGTTGTTGTGGAACTCCACCACTTTTCTAGTGTCTTTCTTAGAATTATCGTTACCCTTGTTTGCATATAGAATGAATCTCTTGAGGTTGGCCTTACTTTCTCTAATATTCATTATGTGAGTTAGAGTTGCCTTTTACATTATTCTCCTACTTTCTCTACTGCTTGAATTTCTACTCAACTTTGAAAGCATATACGTTAAGCTCCAAGTGATGAGATTTCTAAGAAATCCATATTTTTTGGATGTACCTATGTATACCATGATACTTCAAAGCCGGGGTTCCACGTCGAGAGTCTTTGATACCCAACTTTGAGTGCAATTTATGTAAGATGTTGGTTTACTCCATCACCTTCTAATCTCTTTTCACGTGGTGTCTCGATTTATTGGTCATCATAGTTTGTGACATGGTAGAACTCCTCCTTTAGGGAATATACAAAGCTTACCCAAGTGGGTTTCCTCTCCCCAAATAGTGTAGATTCATTCATGTTGTACCTATCGATAACCTTCCCACCAATCACTAACATGGGGAAGGGATTTAGGAAGTGATGAAGGTCTTTATTTTCAGCGTAAGAAGTTTTTTGGATGGAGTAATAACCTTTTGGAAGATTCAACCATTTTTCTACAACATATAAATCTATCTAGCATTCAAATAAGCGGATATCCAAATTGTCTTGTACCTTGAAGATTGTCGCACTTGCTAAATGGATTCTTGTCAAAGATGCCTCAGTCCTGCGCCATCGGTAGTCTTCGAGGATCTAATAAAAAGTTGTCCATCATCTGGATTCCTCTGTCACGAGGGGATTCATGATACATTTTGAAAGGATCTCATGCCTTGTCATATCTATTTTCTTCTTCCATGTGAGGTCACCTGGGATGGTGATTAGTTTTCCTCAAGTGAAACTAGCTTGAGACACAAATATCTATACCCGACCTCGTTAAGGACTTACTTGTGGCTTGATAAGGAGCTGATTTGATACCAGCGATCTAGATTATTTTCAAAACCACATGTAGATAAAAATATAACTAATATAATGCATTACAAAGGATAATGTATAACATATAAATATCTTGAAAAGCAATTTCTATTAATGAACATGAGAGAAAAACATTGTAGAAAACCTTTGGCGGAATGGGGTAGCTTATCTATGAAAATAAAAAGAGATATTGACTTCGCTTCATTCATAACAAGATTTACATCACACTCCATTTCATGCTTAAATGAAGTCCTTCACCTCAATTATATAGAGAGTGAGAGAACAATTCCCCATGATGCATGGGATAAATTAGACTAAGTTTATAAAATGTTATAGGCATGTAAAAACACTAGGAATTCTTGGGAGGTCACCCATCCCAGTACTACTCGCTTGAGCAAGCTTAACTATGAAGTTCTAATGGGATCAAATGCATTAACATTATGTTGTAAGCATGCTGTATAATACCACTAGGAAATCATTACATGATGTCTATAAATTATAAATTAATATGACATTACATTCCATTCCCCATCAAAAGGGTGAATATCATGGTTTTGTCAAAACCACAGGTTCAAAATGGTTATTCATTGGAAAAGGTGGTTGTACGAGATCCCATCTGGATCAAACACCTTCTTATCTTCAAACATGTCTCTCACAGAGTGATACTAAACATCAATATTTTTCCTTTGAATGATAAGTTAGGTTCTTTTCTGGGAAGATTTCACTTTGACTATCACAATCTAATCTTGTTGCTTGTTGTACCAACAAGATGCATAGACATAATGTTTTATTCGCATATTCCTTCTATGCTTGTATGAGTGGCTTCCATGTATTAATCTTTTTTAGTTAGAGAGTGCCACTACAGCCTTCCTTTTATTCATACATTTGATTGCTCCTCCAAATAGGTTAGCGCCCACTTTTAGATATTCTAAAATCCATATCTCTATCCTATTCTACATCAACCTACCCATGTATTTCCAACAATACATTCAATCTTGGTTTTCCTTGGAAGCACAATCCATAACTAGAAGTGTCACGCAAATCTTTGAAAACCCTCTTTATTGTTGTCCAATGATCCTTCCCTAGTTTTGATATATACCTTCTCAAAACTCATTGCATGTATAATGTCTAGTCTAGTACAGACCATTGCCCACATAAAATTCCAACCACACTAGCATATGAAACATGGGACATGTCTCTTCCTCTTCTTGTCTCTTGGTTACTAATGTAAAAATAATGTTACACCTACATGAATAGGAACCTTGACTAGTTTACAATACTTCATACAAAACCTATGTAATATCGTCTCAACACATTTTATCTAATTAAACCAAAGTTTCATGTTTCTTTGAAATCTTTTTAATATCCATTCTCCCTATAATGAAGTTAGCATCCCCAAGATCCTTCATGTAAAATTTGGAGAATATTTTCATTTTCACCTCCTTGATAACATATTCATGTTTTTTCCTACTAGCATCATGTCATAAAATAAAATCCTATGCACCCTCACACATGAAAATAATATGACACATACTCGAAAAGGACCTAGTGGGGTAGAGTGGTCAATCATGGACTACATAAAGGATCATTATCGGCGGGGAGATAGAAAGACAAGTAAAAATATCCCTATATAGAACATGGTGGATCTACCTCTATGGAAGATCATATTCACTATCACCTAAGTGGAAGGGTATAAAATGCCACATATATCTTTGAAACACCATATTAATTATTCCCTATCATGTTTGGAATCAAAATTATTCAACTAGTGTGAGGGAGTGTTGGTCAACTTGAACGACCAATTGACTCAATGTAGTAAGGAAACAATTTTTTTTTGGCTGTGGGACAATACTAGTCACATTATTTTTAGAGTGGGTATCGACTATGAGACCACAAGTACCAATGCAAGATCCAGTTCCATGTGATCCAAAAATATTGTTGTGGGAAGACAACATGGTGTGAGTTAGAAGTGGAAGAGTCGAAAACCACTATGGACCTAGATATGTATGGTGGTGGACATATCAGACTATAGCCATTGAATAATTTCCATATGATGGGGATGATTTCCAAAATGATCTAGATATTGCACTCTCCCTAGGAGTGTAGTGGGGACCTCTTGGTAAGTCACGTAAAAGATCATTTTTGAATTTTCACTTTTATAATGTTTTTGAGTTTTTAAATATTATTTAGTTTTAGTATTATCTAACATAATGATTTTTATAAAAATATTGTTGTGGGAAGACAACATGGTGTGAGTTAGAAGTGGAAGAGTCGAAAACCACTATGGACCTAGATACGTATGGTGGTGGACATATCAGACTATAGCCATTGAATAATTTCCATATGATGGGGATGATTTCCAAAGTGATCTAGAGATTGCACTCTCCCTAGGAGTGTAGTGGGGACCTCTTGGTAAGTCACGTAAAAGATCATTTTTGAATTTTCACTTTTATAATGTTTTTGAGTTTTTAGAAAATGTATTTAGTTTTATGTAATCTATCTAACATAATGATTTTTATGACATAGATGTAGGATTGGAAGGGCCAACATGATGGTTTTGTTCCTATCCTAGAACAAATGATGAAGACACATCAAAGTAAGAGAGAGGGGGTGATTCTGAGAATACTTGTGAGGTGTGGACAAACATCGAGGGGATAATTATGGGAGTTCCCCCACTGTGTATGGATGATATTTTGTCGCACATTTAGTGTCACACAATAGGAGTGTCCCACCCTTTCCTTTTTCTATTAAGGAAAGTATCCCAATCCATAGTGTGTTACGATGACACACATCCTCAAGAAGATTAGATGATAGTATTCCCCATTTTGTATGATAGTTTATCTACTTTACGAATCAACATATCTTGTGTTAGTATGGGCCAGAGAGACCAATTTTGTACACTTCACCATTTTGGGCTGGTGTAACCACACACTTTTTTATATGTGTGTGTGTGTGTGTGTTTGTTTCGACCACTACCTATGCTTGTCTAATGATGTTATCAAAACCCATGTGTACATACATGAATTATTTACACATGATTAATTAATGACACAAATTTCATTCTAACACATGATTATATCCTCTTGGAATATATTGATAACAAATTAAATCAAATTTCCTCTCAAGAATACGAACCCTCAAATACTTGTGAAGCAATGTAGGACTTCGAATGAGATTCACATTATTCAACTGAGATACCACTAACAAGGATTCCAACCTGACAACTAGCTTATGAATTATGATGGAAATGACCTCAGGAAAGAGATCAATGACCACATTATACTCTGCAATGTTATTGGTTGTAGGACCAAGGTGAATTCCCTCTGAACTCACCAGTTTATTAGTGGGTGAGCATATCACCCAAGTAGTGGAAGAAATGTTTTTGGTACAATGGCTAGCACTATCAACAAAGCCTTTGTAGGTAGATGTGGACAATGACATCTGCAAATCAAGCATGGATAATGATAAGCACTAAACCAAGACAAACTACACACATAAAGGAAAAGAACACCACTCCAACATTATGTAAAAATCATCACGTGGCTTGATGTCCTAAGCATAATATGTTTTGAGCTAGATCTGATTGTCAGGATCCACTAAAGGAGTCCCATCATAATTGACCAAATCATAATCCCCTCTACTCAAAACTCATTTGAGGATGTAAGGCCCATGCAAAAGGGGTTCAAACTTTCCAGATCCTAATCTGGCCCATGCAAAAGGGGTTCAAACTTTCTAGATCCTAATCTATCATGGTCCTTGTCATAGACCAAAACCAAATCACCCTATGAAAAAAACACAAGCTCAAACCGACTTTCCATATTGGTATTTTGCATGCCACTTATGAGGCCATTGTCCAAGGAAGCATCAAGGTCATTTTCATCAAGATGATCTTAAATAAAAGATATTTTCTTCCTCAACAAAGATATTGGGCAGGAGTTCAACAATTAAATTCAAACATGGGATTTCACATCCAATCAAGAGGACTTCCTCTAGGCCATAAAATAACATAAACTCAGTGTGGTAGCCCATAGTACCAAAATAGTGTAACCTAGTGGCAAGCCTTTGTTCATAATCTCAGAGGGCCTATAGTGCCAAAAAAATAGTATAAGGTCCTAAAGTATCCTTGTGTTTCCATAACATCCTCTTGATAATCATTTTGAGGACACAGTTTGTTATAAACCTATATTTAATAGGATCACATGGTAATTAGAATCTCTTCCTATAGTTATATTGTATTGTGGAAATAATATTCTTTATTCAAAGTAAAAGGATTTACAAAAGAAAGAAAAAGGAAAAGAAAGAATAAAAAATATAAAAATGAAAAGAGGGTATAAAAAAAAGAAGAGAAAATATAAAACCCATGAAAATAAACTTGGTTTTGACTCATACTGTATAACCAAGGACTGCAAACTTAAATCCAAGTCATGAGTTGATAGGTTAGTGAATACATTTGGCCAAATAGTCTAACCTTGGCCAAATATAATAGGTTAGTGAATAACATGGATAAATAGTCTAACTCACAAATATATTAGGTTAGAGAAGGCTAATCCAACGGTCTAAGCTGGATTAATGTGTTAGTTGGTTAGGTTAGGAGCTAGGTTAGTATTTCTCATTCAATAAAATTTTGAAAAGTACTGATTAAATACCTCATTTGATTTTAATTTGGATGTGTTTACCTTTAGGAAATGACCCTCGGTGAAAAATAAAGCAAGGATGGTTTCAGTACTCACCTACAAATATGCTCTTTATCCTAAGTCTCTATCAAGATATGACCTTTCCTTACCTTGAGACCAAGGGTGCATACCGGCTGATCAAGAAGTGCCTTGATCAACAGCCTATAGTGTTTTGACCTCAATTTAATCTTCTACACTTAACGGTGGGGGTCTAGGAAAGTGGTTTCCCAGTGTAGGTCTTCATGCACGTACCTCACATTCCTACTCTGCACTCACCCCCTTCTTATCCTTGCTAATTCCACCTAACACTCCACCCCATCCCCCTTCTAGGAACTCCACCTAACCATTTCATCCACACTTACATTACTCTTCCACCGTACCCCACTAACTTATCACATGTCACACTCTTCATAAATCAAGCATAATCACACATCCATCATGACTCATATTCATCTAGTCACCACCTACACCATAACGGACACCCCTCGTGATCAAGCTTAACCCTATTCTTCACCCATTTCCATAGCATTCAATTTATCCACATCAAGGATACAATCAGCCATTTCCATCTTCGCTTCAATCACCACCAAGGTACATTTGTCGAAGTCATCAAATAATCCAGTAGTCATAGCCATCATTCTTTTCACCTTCAAATATTTTGAGCATATGTCTCCTAAAGATAAACCCATGAAACTACTGTCAAAATCTCTTTGTCCCTTTTACCGGAGCGCTCCTTGGCTGGACATAGATTACAGAGGTTACAGCCAAAGTGGAATCTGGATTTTTCGAATTACACTTTGGATAAAAATGCTCTTCTTAGATCAAAGGATGAAATTGGACTTTGGATTCCACCTTCTGGTATGTTTCAAACCTTCTACTTCCTATAATTCACCTCTTAAGTGCCAAGCCTCCATTATCTCTCCCGCCAAAGGGCCATTGTATGCTCTGTTTGGTGATACCCCTCACCACCATTACCCCTGAATAAATAAACCAGATGCTAAAGATCCCCAAAACTGATTCTTCCATCCCTTTCTCTCCATTGAAATCCTAAATGAACTCTATCATAAACTCTACTTCTCCCAAAGAGTCCAAATATTATAAATCTTCTACTGTAAGACGCATTAAATTGACTAAGAAAACCCTCCCTATCTGCTTCCAGATTCCTTAATCAGTACTAATCAACCATTTCCCACCCTCCCGCTAATTCGCTTAGGATATTCTTTTTGATGAATGGGTAGGATGAACCCATCCTTATTTTTCCTCATCTATCTTCCACTGAGGAGAGAAAGATACCATCCAAATTGATTCTGAGTCACTTCTAGCTGATAGTATATAATGAACATCTTTCAAATTTCACCAAAAAGGGACGCCCTGTGCACTTCAGCTACATTGCACCTTCCCTTCTTCGTGGAGGACAGACCTGCGGTTTCCAGAAATTTGATCATGAAGGAAATCCTCAATCAATGAATTCATGGACCTTACTAGTGAGGAAAAAATTCCATTGAGTTCAACATTAATGACTTCATTGATTAGTTTTATCATCCAGGGGTGTGCATTATCAACAACATAATGGAACCAAGAATAAAAGAGGAGGTCCAGAGAATTCTTCATTCTCCAGGCAAGATACTATATATAAAATACGCGGTAATATAAATATAATGTTAGAAATGGCAGAATAATTGTAAAATATCCATCATAATCTTAACAATACATAGAAATGATATAGGAAATAGAAACAGAAATAACACTTTGAATCCGGGGAGAAATGTTCACAGTCTCTTCTGAGGGGAAACCTCCAATGAAGTGTCGGCCATAATAATATGTAAGCTAGGGTTTTCACCTCTAATTCTTATTTATCTCTTAATCTATGTCTATTAAGAGAAGCATCTAGAGGAAGATCCTTCTAGAAGCGGTTTCATTAGGTTTTTACATCCTTCTTATTCTATTTTATTGAAAGGTCTTATTAATATTGACCTTTATTATGACCAATACTGATCTAATGCATGTGCAAAGTTGTGGACTCTTGCACATGTCCGGGCTTCTTAAAACAACCTTGTCCTGCTATTTGAGGATGCGGAAATCACGATAATGGTAGCCGGTTCAAGGCGGTGCATCTCATTGAGCTTCATATCTTTCCACCGTACTAGTACATCCTTGATACTGGACGCAGCGACGCCCTCGGTCCAAAATCGCCTTCGTTGTAGCTAAATGGGATCCTTCTTCAAATCAAGGTTAATTTCTAGTTGGCACTCGGGTTCCAACCTTCTGCCAGGAAACATGAAAACAGATGTAGCTTCAATCGATCAAGCAGAGCTAACTAATATGCTTAATTTGTCCGGCTATCGCTTTAGAACCGTGTGTGAGCTACAAAATTTGGGTGCTAGCTCGGTATTAATCACCGCCGGCCTTGGAGTTTCTTTATATGCCGTTCCAAACACCGGGATCCCTTCTATGTCCTCGACGCCCGGTTTAATCTTGATCCGCTTTCTCAGCTCTTATTCTATTCGGGCCATGACTCAAGTTCCTTCGCTTTAAGGGTACGGCTAGATATCCTCTCGACATCGTATGTTTGGTCAATCGCTCGGACTCCTCGGTGGTACCTGTGGCATGAGAGAACCATCATGGCTCTCGGCCCATATTAATCGCCTAAAAGGGAGCTTCGCGCGAGTGGTTGTATGGTGGCGTAGTGTTGTACCACCATTCATGAGGGGTAACCATTGAGCCCATCGCGCTGTTTTTCCGATGCAAAGCACCTCATAGGTTTCCAAACACTTGCTGATGACTTACGCTTGACTAACTGTCAAATGGAGTGTTTTGAGTCAGGATGCAATTGTGTGCCTTGTAGCTTAAACAATTCTTGCCAAAATTGGTTGTGAAAGTTGGGTCTCAATTGGAAAAAATAGAGTGCGGCATGCTACGAAGCTTGAAGACTTGATCCATGAAAAAATTTTGGGCCACCGGGATGTGCAGTAAATAAGTGGTAAGAGCACAAAAATTAGCATAATACTTTGAAAGATTTATCCACCACTACCATTATCACGGATTTATTCCCCCGATTTGGGTAAGCCCGTATTACCAAAATCCATAGATATATCCCTTCCAAATACTGTGTAGAATCTTCAGCGTTGGAGGGTGCCTCGAGATTTGACTGCTTTCTTCCCTTTGCTGCGCTGGTAATACCCTACATCTAACCACAAATTATGGATGTCCTGCTTCATACCATCCTATAAAAGGAACGCTTTAACTCGCTTTACATAAGCCTTGATAGTCCCCGAAAGTGCCCCTAATCGCGGGTGTAGTGCATGAAGCTCGTAGAGTACCTTGATTTGAGTTTCTCAGATTATTTAGATTTCTAAATACAAGACCTTTGTATTGAAGCTTCATCCTCGGGCTAAGAGTAATTGGGGAGCTCAAGCAATACTTTGTTCTGCAAATTTCTTGTTGAATTAGTATTTAATCTCCTAGTCTTGCGCCTATTCCTTCGTGCATGCCTTGGTGCCTAACTGTGCATAAATGAAGGAAAGAGAAAAGGATTCCTTCAGTTCCTCATATTTCCTGTGATACAGATCTCTGCCTAATTACATTGTCTTTTCCCTTCTTGTAAATGATCTCATAACTGCAGCTTTCAAAGAGCTTCTATGACCCATTTCCTTTTGTTTCTCCGAGGAAATGCATTTGTTCCAGAAAAGTACTTGAGGCTTTGATGTCTGTCTTAATTTGGAAACATGGGTTCCCAAGAGAGAGCAAAAGTTGTGTTTCGCTAATCTAACCGCATTTAATTGCCACATTTTCTTTCATAAATAGGGTTCTTGCCTGTGTTCTTCTGATAGTTGTTTGCCTCAGAAGGCTGTGTTGTCGACCTGCATATGACAACGAAATGCCTTTCCCTTGATGTAATTGGCATTCCAACACAAATGTCTTTTGAAGTCGGGAAGAGCCAAAACATGAGGGTGCGCCACATGGCCATATCTTCAAAGCTTCCGAAAAGCTTGAGCAACTACTGGGTCCAAGTGAAAGAGTTATTTCTTAGGAGAGCTACAAGGAGTAGTGAGAGGTGCTGTAATCTTCCATAGTTCTTGCACATACTTGCAATAATACCCTGCGGAGGCCCAAAAATCCATTAATGCATTATCTTTGAGAGAGTCTTAGGGTGCCAATCTCTTGCATTGTTTAATCTTTCTCGGTCCACCTCGACTTATCCCCTGCTCTATAATTTAGATGACCCAAGTATTCTACTGGATGCACTAAAAGAAAATTTTGGAATGTTTAGCCAAAGCTTCAGCCGAGCTTTTAGTAGGTCGTAGAACTTGATCCATGAGCCGGATGGTCTTCCAGCTGTCTTTCTAAGTATATATGAGGATATCACTTCAAAGAAAATCTAATGTCAAGAAAAAGGCGGAAGATAATGGTCTATGAGGGTTCGAAGGGGTGGAGGGTAATTACACAACTCCAAAGGGCATGACTCAAAAACTTGTGGTGGCCCTCATGAGTGCGAAGTTCGTCTTAGGAATGTCGGACTTTCTATAATGGATTTGGTGATAGCCTCGAAATGGAAGATAAATTTTGTGAAGAATTGGGAACTACTCTGGCCTATCTGTGGAGGGTCATCAATGACTTCAAATGGAAATTCTGTCTTTGATGGTGTGAGTTTATTGAGAGTATATCGTAGCCGACATGACACATTCGCTAAGAACCTTCTTCTTTAGTACCATGACACTGTGAGAGGAGTAAGGGCTTGTACTATGAAGGATGACTCCGGCAGTAAGGATTCCTGGACCATTTTTCCACCTCCTATCTCCTTTTGGGCAAAGGGTGGCGATATGGACATATGTTGGGAGGAAGGCTTCCAGGAAAAAGGGGAATGGAATGGCATTTGACACCGCAGGAAGGGGAGTCCTTTGGGAGTGGAGAAGATTTTTTGATGTTTATACAAGAGGGCTTTGAGGTCTTGGGGCATTGGGGGTATCTCAGTCTCAGGGAATGGACAGTGGAGCTGGGCCATGACACCCGGGAATGATCTTTTGAGCAATTTCCATGCATGAGAACTTCGATGATTTCGTGAGAACCTGCAGTGATGCCTTTGAAATTTATGTTTGTGGCCCCTTGGTCAAACAGCATGGTTAAGTTCTGAAAGTCCATGAGAATGGGGCCTAGAGTTCCGAGCCATTCGCAATCAACACAATGTCGCAACCTCCCATGCCGTCCAGGAAACATGGGATTTGAGGTTGTAGCCTATTTGGAGACATACATTTCGCTACTTCTCCATATTTCCCATAGAGCCACCCATTAGCACCAAGTGATTTGAAATTATTAATGATGGATATAGCAATGGGTTTCTTTGGGCGAAAAGGAAGGAATAAAATTGTGGTGCTGCCACTATCAACTAAGATGTGATGACCTTTTGGTGCTTGATATAATCGATTAGATTGAGAGTTCCAGGGGCAGACGTACTGCGGTGAGAGCATTGAGGAAATGATGGGTTCCTCCGCAGGAGGGTCGAAGGAGGGTTTATTTCAAACGTCTCGCGACTCGGCAATGGGAAGCAAGCCAATACTGCCTCTTGAATATCATCCTCGTGATGCTGGCAAGAGATTTTGTTCCTTACATTTGTGGTCTGTACATTTGTCATCAAGGGCTATAATGAGGGCTCCTTTGAGCTTGGTCGTCGTCGCATTTTATCCCAATTTTTGGATTTTTAATGAGGCGTAGGGAGTAGTGGGGTTTACTGTTTTAGGGTGAGGGATAAATGAGGTTTTTCGGTTTTGAGAGGAAACAACCTATTGTGCTTCTTTGGTTTTTGGTATTCCCACCTAAGTCGTAGGTCGGATCCAAGGAGGACATGGGCCCCACTTTGAGGCCAATGGGAGCAAGCACTCGAAGAAAGTAGCATCATGCCTCCCGCTTGAAAAGCCAGGGCTCAAAATGCAAATTCACGTAATCTCCTTTGATCGCGGCCTGATTTTCAATTTTGTCAAACGTCCTAAATGTATTGGTGTCGCTAATGAGACCTATAAAGTTTCCAACAAATAAATTGGGTCCAAGCAATATATCCTTGACGGGAAGTTTTCTCCATTGCCACCATTGCCGCGATTTTGATCTTAGATGGAGAACACCCATACCAGCCTACGTTCATCTGTAATGTTGTAGAGAAATAATGTTCCATTTGTGACCTAACCATTGGGGTCCGGAGCTTCATCAAATTTAGTTACATCCTAATTCGCTAGCGATAACCTTCTAAAGTGATTTGGTTGAAAGGAATGGGAAGAGTTTTCACCTTCAGTCCTTTTAGGTACATCATCATCGAAAGGGGATTCTTGAGTTCTGCGCAAGAAAAGGGCAAACGATAAATTCAAGTTCATTTTTGACTCGCCATTATGGATCAGACGGGGCTACATGGACATGTATCATGGATGCATCACGGAGGCAATAGTAGCACTGAAGTTGTTAAAATTTCTTGTTTGGTCTCAAGTAAACTGGATTGCGGCAGTTGAAGTGAGACGAATTTTGGTTACGGTATGTTTCTCATGATGACGTGGGTGGAACCGAAAAGGAGCGATGGGGTCAATTTTGCAGTAAAATGATATGGGTAAAAGTGATAATTGAAAATAGATAAATCTAATGGAATAGGTCACAAAAAATAATGAAAATTTTTAAAAACTAAAAAAAAAAAAAAAAAAAAAAAAAAAAAAAAAGGATATGGAGGAAAGTGATGAGGGTGTGAAGAGATGAGTCTAATGGAATAGGTCCCCAAAGAAGTGGTGAAAAAAATTTCCGCATTCTTTTGTTTTTGTTTTTCTTTTATTGCTAACCGCTGGGTTATGCTTTGGTCCAAGTGAATAGCTTCAGAAGTGCTGAAATCCTCACCAACCAGAGTATTAATTTAGCAACCAATACGTATACGGCCAGTTAGATCCTACTAATTGTTGTTTATGTTCCCCAAGGGTTAGGTGGTGGTGGTATTCAAGGGTTCCCATGTATTAAGGGTTTTCCGCTATATCTCTCTGATTTACGTGTGGGGTCCAATAGTATTCCTCGGCCCAATATCTTAGGGCAATAACTAAAGAGGATAGATCGCACTTTTAGCCATACTACCCACTACCTAGGTACTAGAGATATCTTCCCGAGTGTTTAATTCGTAGATATCATAACAACCGGGCGGCCAATAGGTCATCCGCCGTGAGGGCTCGTAAACGAAGGCCGGTCCGCATATTAGGTGTTTTCGTCTGGTCAGCGCCACCACTAATGGGTACCAACAGGGTTGGCAAGGGTGGCCAACAAACGTACGCTTAACAACCACTCTTGCATTCCCGTAGATGTATGAACTTCAACTACAGTAGTTTATGATAACGATGATCTCTGGTATTTGCAGACTGGAATATCGCCTCCTAACTTCATCTGTCACCGTTAATATGTTACGCAACAAAACGTTCAATGTAATAATTGTAAAATATCCATCATAATCTCTACAATAACACATAAATAATATAATGGGGCTAGCAATGTAAATACACTTTGAATCGATATATCGTTCATAGGCCTCTGAGGGGTAACTCCAAATGAAAGGTCTTCTATTACAATAATATCCAAGATAGGTTTTTCATAATTTCTAATTGCCTTTTATTTATACTAAATATGTTCATTAAGAGAAGCATCTAGAGGAAGATCCTTCTAGAAGCCGCTTCTATTGTGGTCTCTTACATCTGCCTTTATTCCATTTTGTATTGAAAGGTCCATATTATTGACCTTTATTACATCCAATACATTGATCTACCTATAAAAGCGGCTAGGACCTTTAACACTTTGACTTTTGGCCAAAAAATCAGGGACCTGCATCTCACTATAATCCATACTAAGTGATCGTGAGTATATGGGTGACTTCCACCATATAAACCGCCAAAATACCTATCGATCTTTGCATTGGAATTATATCGTGAAGATGATAAACTCCTCGATGACATCCATTTAGAATAACAAAGATGAAACACCAAATTGAGAATAAAATCCAAATTGGTTCTTCTATATGAAACAACAGAGCTGCGTGGAGAAGAGGCCAATAACCTTGAAACATACGAACTTCAAATCGAGATTATCATGGAATTAAGGAATCTACTCTGGTAATTACATCGTAACTCGTGTAATAAATAGAAGAATCCCTCCTTGCGACTTTCATGGCCACAACTCTAAGCAGAGTAGTACATGAATCAAACCGGAGTGGAAAGAAAATACATTGCTGGAGATAGAAGAACAACTCCACATGTCAACATTTCACATACCAACAATTCTCAGTAAAAAAAAAGAAAAATATCTGTGGAAAAAGGTTTCAATTCCTTCAAATTTTCACAGAGGTAAGCCACCCAAATATTTTCAAGTTTTACAGGAAGAGGGATAAACTGGGCTCGGCCATGACTGTAATTTGCTTAAAGGAAGGAGAAATTCAACCCACCATAGTTTTGGAGGGACCACATTCTTCAAAATTCTTAGGCATCCAACACATTGTGTCCACACCTTCATCCAAAATAAAAATACATTACTTTGTCATTTGAGTCCTCTCATGATCCAACATGGTCAAACATCTTTAACAAATACAAAGAAATCAAGTAGAGGAACTAAACTCAATAGAAGTACATATGCCTAGCCTCAAGTAAAACCCCATTGCTTCAAAGATAGATTACACACACTAACATTTGAGAAGGTAAGGATTCAAACAGGCTACCTACACACACAAGTTTCATCCTAAGAAACTCAAGGATCATAAGAAAACTTTGATTTTATGTGAAGGAGGTCCATCCAATAGACCAAATGGACATGCACAATAAAACAAGGGAGATGAGTTTCTCCACATTGACAAATACATCATTGACTGCTACAAAATATTGCATATGTCTCTAAATAATGTCCAATCTCATTTGAAGTTGGAAAATATATCCTCTTTGGCCAAAGATAATAATATCAAATCCCTAGAAGAGTTAGTGTTAAAGATTGTATATGATCCATCGAATGTCAAGACAGTTGAAGAAACTGTTGAAGAACAAAAATGTTGATATGGACTCCTTGAGAAAGCAACTAAAACTTCCAACCACTGAGGATTCACAAGAAAAATAAATGGATGAAAGTGAATGCCACAAATAGGATATGCTAAAGTTGATAATGGAAAGAAATGCACAGATAAAAGAGTTGGAGGATGAGTTAGACAAATTCGTTAAAGAGAAATAACAAAGTGTCCATATGGTTGTTATTCCACTGAATGTAGTTCCTCTCACAAGAGTCAGTACAAAATAAATCTGTAATAACAATAGAGATTCCATCAGCTATCCTAGTGAAAGCTCCATATGCCTCCTGTAGTCGTAAAGTCCATGGAAGATATGTCCCTTAAAGGGGATGAAATAAAAATCTTCAAGAAGAAGTGAAAATCCTCCAAGACCTAAAATCCATGTTCCAATCCAGCTTATCATGAAGAAAATGGCAAACCTGTAGGACCTACTAACAAATACATAAGCTGTGGTATTGCACCTTCATGCATAAGACATTATCCCAAGCCTAAGGAAAACATCCTCGGATGGACATCAATAAATCCATTGTATATATATGGCTATTCATACAAAATTCATCTTTAACAAGATGAACCGTATAGAAGGCCAGAGAAGAAATTGAAAATATCAAGGAAGAGATAAGATAAAAACCTACATAGGCCACTATACTCATCAGGTTCCTCAACTCCAAGAACATGAAAGAGTTGAAGAACTAGAGATCAAATAGAACATAGACCATCCTTTAGGTCAAGAAGGTCTTGACTAAGAAAGGGGCTGATGCTAAGCACAATTGGATAGGAAATCTTAGATAATTTACATTGGAGTATAAATTTTTCAACAAGATTCAATTAATTCAAAAGAAGGGCCTTCCTATATTGCTAGTAATAAATGATGTTTCTATTACTCCGCCATATGCTGTGAGATCAATACAAAGGGCAAAAGGATAGTTCCAAATTCCAGGCATTCGTGAGAAGTGTTACCGGAGTCTCTTCCTAGAGACATTAAGGGCTTGGACTCTGCCATCCAAATGAGATAAAGAAAAAAAACATCACAGCCCACTTTTCCAAGCATTGAGATGGATCTAGATATACAGAAAAGTTACTCAAGGTTTCCATACCAGGTAAAAAGATATGGGAATATTTGTGTTCTTTACTTGAGTAAAAGTGATGCGGGAGCTCTTGGAGTTAGCATGGAGTATATACCAAGTCAGCCATTACTATCTTCAACAACTATCTACAAAATCATCACCAAAGATCCTGGCTAGATCAACAACATTCCTGTATATTCTCCTTTGTAATTTGAGATCTAGTTAGTTAGATTTTTTCCTCCATAATATCCTAGTAATTTATGATGTGGATTATATGAAAACCATTTTATAAATACTTCTTCCTTCAAAGCATTGATGGCCTATTTCATGTCTTTTAAGATATTTTGTGTAATATTTTCAAAAAAGGACTTCAACTAATAATAAAACATGACACCCTATAGGATCTTTATGTCAACGTTTATCATGTTTCTCTTCCTCTGCTAAATGTTTTCTATCTTCCTTTGTAATCAATTATACTTTCAGATTCCAATCATTGAAAGGAATAATAGAACAAAATTTATAGTTCATACTCTCTCCCTAGTATTTTAATGGTCTATATGTTATTCATCTAATAATATGTTCCTAAATGCTTCTTTCCTATTGAATTTCATCTCTTCTATCCAATCCATCCTTTTGCATTTTAATCTCAATTGATCAACAATTTTACTGTCTTTCCCTGTGAAAGAACCTCATAAAAATATGCATCTAATTATGATATTTAATACATACCCCATAGCCCAATCGAAGTTTGATGCATTTCGAATCCAACCTTTATAAACAAACAAACAAACTTCTTAGATCATCTTAATCCATCCTAATACATTCAAAACCTAACAAATACAAATTATAATGTAGAGATGCCCTCCTTAAACTGTGATAGATCCCAGCCTCTGGGTGGTTTTAAGGGTTACCTCTATCAATTTCTTCTACCCCTTTGACAACCTCCTTGAAAATTACAGAGTGCTAATATAGTGTGATGGCTCTAATTTGGCTTAAGTATTTCCTATATAATAAGGTGCTGAGTTCTCATGGACAAAACCCAACTTGTTGGCTAGACCGTTCATCATTTTGTTGTGAAAATGAGGCCCATGGTTTGTCACAATTGTATTAGGTACTTTGAACCCAATAATTATATGATTGAATACAAATAAATAAATACATGGTGGTTCCACTCAATAGAACGTGAGGGAAATTCACCTGCCACTTGGTAAATTCATTAGCCAATGGTCATAATAATGTAGCTACGGTCATTAATAGCTTCCAGGTAAGATTACATGTCATGAAATAAATCCCCTTCATAAAGGACCAATGGAAACTACCTATATGTATAGGGAGAAGAAGGATGAGACTTCACATAAAGCAATTGCCTTTGGATGTAGGAGTGGACACCTCCGACAACATACACACACAATCATTGAATATAATGGGACATAAGTATCTTATGCCCAAAATATCCTAGGTTATGGCTAACACAAAGAGATGAATTCCACATGCTCTAGCATGATAGTCTTTCAGAACTCACTCAACATACTCATGGATAAGGCATCAATGAAATATCAAAGCCACCCCTTGAAAATAGAGAGTTGAAAGTCATATATCCCCATGCATTTATTACAAATTCTGCTACACATCTACAAGAAAGGACGCATCATCCCTCCCTAATTCCCTTTGCATAAGGAATCCAAATCTAGCTGGGAGTGAGTTACACCCATGAATTTCTCTCAATGTCACACTTGATTGTTTTCTTAAAAAGTGAGACTGAATTGATCTCAGATCAACCCTTCATGACTATGCTAGAAGTAAATAAAATTGGGCTACATCTCTTATGTGATTACCTTGGAAAGTGTTTTGACGAATGAATTCAACTCATCCATACACTCTTGCTTATGGTATTAAAATATTTAGAACCAATCTTTATTCTTCAAGACATACTTCACTGATGTCTCCCATTGCTATCAATATTTATGTTCCTCTATACATCCTCCTAAAGTCATCATGGCTTACTTCACTCATTGTTGTTGCACTCATGTCACAAGGGTTTCAAGCACTTGCTCACTCCCTCTAATCAACTTCTATTGCATGCCATCATGGGTATCTATCTTCAACTTCCTCTTCATCATCATGCACGTACTTGGAAATTTATCTTCATCTAAGGAAACCAAGAAACCTATGTGTGTGAGTGAAAATCCCTTGGTGTAATGATAAATTCACTTAAAATACTAAATGCGCATGATCATCTAAAGGAGAAAACCATCAAGTCCCAATTTCTAAACCAACTTCAAACTCTCAAAGGTGTAGAGTGAACCACCCCAACTATTGGTTCCACTTCTGAGTTGACCACCTTTTACATGGTTATGCTACTCTCCTGTGCCTATGTTTTGGATCAATTCATGGCCCTCCTCTAATTACATAGTTGTGGGTCATGTGAGTTTCCACCAAAGAAATCACCTTCACTCCACTCACCATCGCATACACAAAGTAAAGTTCTTCTCCTTCACATTTCAAATGTTATCCACAACCTCTATCTTTGAAATCCTCTAGATTTATTTCCAAAGCATCCACCGCTTCCACAATATACTTTGAAGATGTGGGAGTTTGAAATACTTTCACTATGGAGGAATGCTTCTCCTTTTCTTGCTACAACTGGTATTATTACAACCATTCCAACTTAGTATTCATCATAAAATGAGTTGTGAATTATTTTTCATCGAAAAGAAAACATCGAATAAGTCTTCCTCTTCTATCAAGAAACTTCTTCCTTGTTGCAAAATATCCTTTTCCTTTGGCATCCTCATTGTTGAGAGACCCCCTTATTATCATCTCCCTAGACATGGTTCCTTCTAAAAATTTCCTCATCTCATTGTTGCATAATTTTAATTGTTCCTTAATATCATGCATATTCTTTAATCCTTTGCGTAATTGTGCCAAATTTTGATTCACGATGTCTATTCTATTCTTCAATGTCTCGTCATCATAGAATTTCCATCGTGCAATATCAAACATCCTATCCAATGTCCTAAATCTACATCAAAATTTTCTTTCTAATGTCCATCCTATCTTTCCATTCATGCACAACTTCCATCTCTTGGGTTGAGTCGAGCCTTAGCTTGCACCACACAACTCTACATGTGTGCTTCTAAATTACCCAAAATATTCTCTTAGTGTCACAGCTACTCACTGCACCAAGGCACCAATGCACTCAAGTGTTTGCGGATCATTTGAAAAATGCACCTTGGGTTCCTTCTACACCAATACCACTCTGTGTTACTACCCCAACTTTGTCTCCCAAATCTGCCGACACCCTAACTTACATGGTCGCTTCAAAACTCTTAGCCCAACTTAACTGTCACCTTCAGAATTGTTATACCTATTCATTAGAGCACCCAACTTTCCAAGTGAATCAATCCAACAAATCCAAGTTTTCTCCAAATGTACAATCACTCCTATGTTACAACTCTATGATCACACACCCTTCCATCGAACAACAAAACTACATCATCTTTGCAACCTCTTGTCATAAAAATTATCACCAAGGATTATTTAATACCATATGTTATGCACCCAAAGTCTTATAAAATTTAACTTGAATTGGTGCACCCAAGTCGTCTCACACCTAGGATTGTGTGACACTACCAAATTTTGTTTCGGTATCTTGAATAAACTAAAATTACTTCATCTGAAATACGCCTCGCTCAATATGCACCCATACTTTTTCTTGAGATAATTATCCCAACTACACTTGAGTTCTTTACTTAAACAACTACACATTTCTTATACTTATCCAATTATGAAACCATTCATACATAAGAGACAAAAATATGGTTTAGAAGAAAAATATGTTCCTAACACCTGTATAAGTCTTTATATACAAATTTTTTTACAATGCTTTACAAAGAGGATTTTGCATCTCAATACATAAACATACAAGAATTACTATAAGTCACATCCTGACTTTCCTTTCATGATATCCAACATTTTATTCTTGGCAAGGATGACGCCAATCGTTGTCTTCCATGCTCTGAAGTTAGAAGCCCCTTCTAACTTATTTTCTGACTTCATAGATTAAGTCATGACTACTTTGAATTGGTTTGACTTTGACTTGGTAAACCTTTGACTTTGACCAAAAAATCAAACTTGACGCCTTGGCTTGCTGAGAGTACTAGGAGGTGCACTAGCATATGGCGCAATAAGTTATCTAGGAATTAGGTCAAGTGATTCACATAAGGTGCCTCAACATGAGGGTTAAGGTTTCGTTGATGCAACAAAACTTTGACTACAACTACAACTGCAACTGAGAAACCCTCCCAATCTACCTTCTTGTGTTTAGATTATCCCAAGATAGTGTGGAACCATGACCTATTAGAATAACAGTTTTTCTTATTTGACCATAGACAACATAGAAATATTGTCACCCAACCATAGGCACGAGGGACACTGCGGAGAACCTTAACCTTGAAAGAAATAATATTTCCAAAAGAAAACCCTAGAACCAATAACCAACCAAGGTAATGTACCTCTCTCCAAATACAGAGTACCAATAAGAAAGTCCAAAAAATAGTCGAGAAGAATTTCCAACCATAACCAAATACCAAGTCACGACTGCAACAACTACATCTCTCCCCGAGTCCTGTGCACCCATTTTCCTTATGCAGTTGTGAGAGAGAGTGTGTCAAATGATCTCTATTTCCCTCTTATTTATAGTCCTCCAAGTGACCTAACTGGGCTGACTTCTACTTCTGGAGGACAATAATTTAATATAAATTATTAGCTTCATGTGACTTGTCTTATAAGGTTATTTCCTAATATTTTAGGGTTTCTCTTTCTTCCCAGAATATTTTAGAGTCGTAAAAGGTTACACATAGAGGTTAATACCTCCCACAGCTATCGTAATATCAATAAGAGGGAGGGGAAGAGAGAGAGAGAGAGAGGGAGAGTTTGGGAGGGAGAAATAGAGGGGGGAGTGAGAGAGAGAGTTTGTGTGTGTGCGAGAGTGAGAGAGAAAGGGGATAGAGAGAGAGGGAGGGAGAGTGGGGAGAGAGAGAGGGAGATAGGAACATGGATAGGTAGAGAGATACATAGAAATACATAGAGAGTCATAGAGAGGGAGAGATATATAGTGATGGATAAGGAGGGAGGGAGATAGTAGTAGAGAGAGAGATAGGTAGAGGAATATAGAGAACAAGGGATAGAGAGGGG
>SNQJ01S0146709.1:19693-30739 GCA_010110895.2 Picea sitchensis | reverse complement strand
GCTCAGGACGACTACATCCTCGGCTGTATTGTGGAAGAAATTCCCTGGCCTGGTGATGACAATGTTAGCATCTATGATACTCAGGCGAAGGAAGTAGGAACGGTGGATGCAAAGGTGGCTATGGAGCAGCGAGAGTTCGACGTGGGTCTTGGTGAGGCGACGGGCTTGGTGGATGTGGGTGGCATCTTGCATGGGTATCTCCTCCAGGACGAGCACCTGGCTCTTGTGTTTGAACTTCGTGGCCACCTGTCTGATCTGGAGTACCGGGCGCGCACCATGGGACAGAGTATGGGCATGCTCCTTGATTCTTTTACCAACGCGCTAGATAAGCGGAAATGCCCCCTCTGCGCGCAAGATTTTGCCATCCTAGCTGGGTTCACGTGGAAGAAGGACGAGGACGACAGGCCACCTGGCACCTAGGTTTTTATGCTCTTGGTTCCTAGTTTACTTTGTTACTGTTTTATGTATATTTGGATTGTAGACATCTGTCCTGGTTTCCTTCGGGCAAGACAGATGCTACAATGTTTAAGTTCTATTTTGCTACTCATTTTTACTTTTTATCATGCTACTCTGTTTTACCTATGCTGGTTTCCGATTATCGACAGCATTTTTGGTAACTCCAGGCATACTTCTCTGTACATTTTGCAAAAGCTTTTTGCCTCTATAATATAGCAGGGTCTACCCCTTTTTTATTTAAAAAAAAAAATAATTCAATCTAACTCTAACCCTAGACCTTATATTAATATTATCAAAAACCCTAGTACTATTACTAAATCATTTAAAATCAATCTAACACTTGATAATCAATCATTTTAAATCCATTTAAAAGTTTTACACAATCTTACACTTATAAACTATAATCACTAAAATTAATCACTAAAATTAATTCTTAAACTAAAATAATGAAACTAAAATCACTTCAAACTAAACTTATAATCACTTATAAATAACTCTTAAACATGAAACCCTAATACTATTAATAATTCAATCTAACTCTAACCCTAGACCTTAATATTATCAAAAACCTAGTATTATGAAGTATTGTCAATAACCTAATTACCTCATTTACTAATGCTAAAATTGAATTTAATTTTTAGTTTTGAAATATAGACATTACAATAGCAAACCTAATTCTGAATCTCATCGCATCTACTATTAATTAATGAAGATTAGTAAAGCTTTGTAGCCCGGCTGATTAGTCTGATGATGAATCTTTGATTCAGATTTGAGAATAATGGAGTGACAAAAAATGACGCCAAGCTACGTAGGATTATCAGGCATTCGTCGAGGAAATGGATTTATTGTGACACTATTGTATTCTTTGGTTTTATGCATTTGAATGTAAAATATCTAGCATTTAATGCATTTCTCCTACAGTCGACTGACTTGATGTGATAACTGAGACCTTTGCATCCTCTACATTAGACTTATAATCACTTATAAATAACTCTTAAACATGAAACCCTAATACTATTAATAATTCAATCTAACTCTAACCCTAGACCTTATATTAATATTATCATAAACCTAGTATTATGAAGTATTATTAATAACCTAATTACCTCATTTACTAAACGCTAAAATTGAATTTAATTTTTTGTTTTAGAAATATGACATTACAACTAGCCGACCTAATTACGAATCTCAAAACTGTCCTGCAGCTACTATTAATTGACGAAGATTAGCAAGCTTTGTAACTGACGATTAGTCCTGATGATGAATCCTGATTCAGATTTGAAATGTCGATGACAAAAATGACACCAACTGTGGATTATCCGGCAATTAATCTCGAAATGGATTTATTGTGACACTATTGTATTCTTTGGTTTTCTGCATTTGAATGTAAGAATATCTCGCATTTAAATGCATTCTCCTATAGTCGGCTAGAAACTTGATGTTGACAACAGACCTTTGCATCTCTCTGATACAAGTCTTCCCCCTACTCACCCTTACTACAACTCACTGTCTGGAGTATGTCTAAGACCTCACTTGCCCATGTATGTCTGGCCTAGTTTCGGAGTTGAAACAATATCGTCCAAGTTTACTTCCATTCGATCACCCCTTTCATACACAAATAGTGACATAAACTGATGGGAGTCGGGCTCTGCTCTTGCTGCAATCCAGGAGTGACTTCCGTCGCCAACAGTGAGCATGAAGGTTTGATGTACTATGAAGGAAAGGTTACTTTAAATATGTAGTTAAGGTGATGCAGAAAGCTATTCATGCAAGAAACAAAGTTACTATGAATGCAAGAAATAGAAAACCTTCCATAATTTGTCCACTAAGCCAATGCATGATTCTACTAGTATATATAGTGGAAGATGAAGTCAAAGAATTTTTGAAAAGTTTTCTATAGATAATAGACAATGATAAATCCACAACAAAGTTAGGGTAGGTCCTTGGGCCAATTTTTGAGTCACCAATACAGGCAGAAGATAGGCCCGTAAATTATGTCCAGTGAACAAGGTATGGAAAATAATTCATCTTAAATGCATTGATTCAATGATATGAAGTGTGAGAATTTATGCTCAACTTCGGGTTGGATGTTAACATCCTACTAAAGTATTCATGGGAACTCATGGGATGACCAAATTGGGGCCACTTGTCGATCTAGTGGTAGTTGGTGAACCAATCACACATTTTTCCCATTTTCAAATTGGAGAGATGGAATTTTATCTCGATTGTGTGAATATTTATGCTTACTTTGAGTTCTTTGACATAGTAGATGACAAATATCCATACCTAGTATTGTAATGGATTGATTGGGAATTTGATAATGATGTCATTTGTTAAGAAGGGTTATTGGATGGTATATCCATTGGATCTAATGTAGTGAAATACATTTGTTAAATAGATAGCAGAAGTATTGGATGAATAAGATAGTTGGAATATGATGTAGCCCTCCTACCTTAGCGGGGTCCACTGACATCCTGGTCTCTGGATCGTTCTTCTTCTGAGCTGAAATGGCTCTTCGGGCTCCTGTTGAAACCCTTTGAATGAATCCATAGGTCCCTTTAATTCCCTGGAATAGGCTTTGAGAAAACCTATGCATGCACTCAGCTTTTAGCGCTCTTCTCTATTATGAACCAATGCACCTTTCACGTTTTGGGGTTTCAGGACTCCTGCATGCGAGCTCTACCAGGCTCCTTGTCCCTTCCAACTCTTGATTGCCGAAACACTGAAAATGGATTAACGACTCTGGGTCCTCTCTTAGGCTCTGAATGTTTTTCGGGTTTTCGCGTTTCACGATTTCGTGATTCCAGCTACAACGATTCTAGGTCCTTCGATCTCCCGATCTTAAAATACCGAAAAGGGCTTAATGGACTTTGGATTGTACTATTCCTTTGAATGCTTTCAGGATTTCATGATTTCATGAGTCGAGACTCCATGTCTCATGACTCCTTCACTCTTGAACTCCCGGTGTCTGAATCCCCGAATTTCTAAAATGGCTCAGATCTTTTCGGGATTTCGCTAACTGGGAGTTCATGATGCAGTGACTCCAAAATCTCTTGTCACTCTAGTCCCCGAATTTTGAAATGTGAATTCTCTTAGGATTTGATGGCTCACGGGATTTTGTACTTCTCTACGAACATCTCCACCATTCATTTCAGCTCCTCTCCCGCGCAACCTCCCAGAGGTTAAACTCTGTGCATATTCCTTCGGATTCGATGGCTATCAGTCCTTTGCACTAGATCTGATGCCCCAGATCTGTTTCTCTTCCTTGTGTGCTTTCCTGCATGTGTCTGGACATAGGCTTCAACGACCCAGATATCGCCTCTCCAGTTGATCTAACGACAGTTGTGCTCTACCTTGAGCATGCCCTTCTTCCTTTCCCTTGGAAGATTTTCAAAGTTTCAAAGGCCTCAACCTTTTCTTCCTCTACGAGCTCGATCTAACTTTGATGAACTCGCCTGGATTCTAGGAATGTTGTCCCTCCTGAGCTCCTCAAGCTCTGAACCCTCCAAAGGGTTTTCTTGGCCTCTGTGACTCCTTATAGGGCCCTTGCATGCAATTGTGCTATCTCTTTTGAGCTTATTTGTGGCTCTGACCGCAAAGTGTCTCTTTCCCTTTCTCTCCTTGAAGGAATGGAAGTGCCCTCTTCTGCAACTTCCTGTTCAAGCACGCTTTGCTGAGTCTACAGGGTGTTTAGTAACCTTGTGAGTGTCTTTCTATGACACTTCTCTTATCTTAGAACTCGAACAAGAGTTCCTTCCATGCACACTTGCACCAACTCAATGCCCACCTGACAGAGTTTTCCAGAATCCTCAGTGACTCTATCTTCTCACTGAACTCAAAATATAGTTCTTCTCAATGCATCATGTGCATTTGCTCAATGCCCTCCTGGCAGAGCCTTTACAGAATTCTCAACAATTTTGCTTCTCCTCTATGTGCTCTCCTCTGCATAGTTTCTCCTTCAAGGTGTTCAACAACCTTGAGGCTTCCTCTTTGAGTCAATGACTTCAGCTAGTGCACCCTCCTGGCATGTCTTTGTCTTAAATTCCATAGAATTCAGAAATGCACTCTTGCACTGGTTTTCAAAGACCACAGTACTCTATCATGCACTCTTGCATGAAACCACAAAGAATCCAAACCTGAAATCAAAGAACTCTCAGAAAGGAAAACCTATCTATCCTTGCAAATCCACATCTAACATACATCTACAACATATCATCAACACATAAAGACATTCATTTAATTACACAGAATAACATGCAGGATAAACTACTCTCTATTTGTATTAATCAAGAATGCTTGATTACAATGTGTTCGAGCTCGAACTGCCACAGAGTCTCATCTCTCCTCTCCTATCTAACCTATTCTCTTTGTTCTTTTCTGCCTCTCTACCTAACTGAAAAACAAAAGAAGATCTTTTTACAAAGAGGGGCTCCTCGAGCTCTTCTCTCCATCCTCACCAACTCTCATTAATTTACATTAAATTACATTGAATGGTTGTCTAGTCTGCATCGGATCTAGATCTCAGCCTTACACCCATTTAAGGAAACCTTTATCTAAAGCCTGCACACATGCATGGATTTTGGCTCTAACAGCCTTACAACATTTAATACAATTTTGAAATTTTGAAAAACGAGAGGGTTGTGCCTCTCTCCTTCCATTCAATGCACGCTTTGATGTGTTGGTTGGATGGCATGTAGCTGGGTTGGAGTGATGCTCCTGCATCATACTCCTCTGCTATGAGAAATTCATGAGCTCCTTCTCATGAGCTTCCTAGCATGGCTGTCGAAATCCACATGGATCCCAAACAGTTCTTTGGAGCTGTCAATCCGCTCCATCGCTTCACTGTTGTTGATGCTTCTGCTGCCTAGCTACTATGGTAGGTTCTCCTCTACTCAACTTCCATTTTATTACCACTTTTGTTGATCTGGTCATCAACCTTCTGATCTCCTCAATTATCTTGTCCAACTACTCCCAAGGCTGGCTCTCCTTTTGCAGCCTGCTCCACTGCACTCCTTCCTTGCAAATTGGTAGATCAACTAGATCTACCATGCCATCTTCTTCCTCTGTGGCCTTAACTTTCTACCCTACCATAAAATTCATCTCTACAGTCTTATCCTCTTGACTGACCTATTGTTTAGTCACCTTCTCTGACAAACTTTCTTCTACCATTTCCCCTTGTGCTGGTTGAATTCTAGCTTCCTCCAGCTGCTCCTCAAACTGGAATTCTCCTTCATCTTATACTACATGCCTCGGCACTGCATTTATCATATGTTCAACTCCTTGGCTAAAATTTTTGAGTGATTCCTTGGAATTCTCCTCTGCTAACATCTGCATGATTTTCTGCTCATGGTAGTCATCTACTGGTTCTGGATTGTTCAACCAATCCTCTAGCATCTCTAACTCCTTCTCCCATGGAGTGAGCATCTTAATTGTGTTCTCCTCTTCTTCTCCTTGGGCATCTTTTGACATCTGCTCCATCTCTTTGACAGTCACAGCTGGTTGTCCTTCCACTGTTGCTGCATTGGCAACACACACGCTGGCCTCAACTGGGCTATATGGCAGGAATACCTTTATCCCTCTAATCATCAGAATGATCTTCTGATCTTCCTTCTCTATCATATCCTCTCGTTGAGCCGAACTCATCCCTGAGTTCATGATACTTTCAGATAGTCTCATCTGCTCTCCCTTGCCCACCTGGCAATATGGAGTTTCTCCTCTTCCTCTGCCCACCTGGTAGTCTATGAGATCAAATGATCCCATCTCAGTGCCCTCCTATCAATTTTAACTTTTAACACCTCCCTCTTGGCAGTATATGATACCTTCACTTGATCTCTTTCTATTGCCCACCTGGAAATTTGAAAGTCCATCTTTGCCCACTTGGTAGTCTATGAGATCTTTGCTCAATCTCTTCTCTTCATCGTCATTAAGGTTTCTCCCAGCGTCTGGTTCATAGGCATGAACCATATCCTCTTCATCTCTGAGGATTTCCACATACCTCATCCATTCCTTCAATAGCCTTCGCTGCCTTCGGGCCAATAAATCCTGAACTGGCCACTTTACCCTTCTCTTTATGGGCCATTCATATACCCAGTGCAGCTTTGCATCCTGCTGCATCTACAGTGCAAGATCTTCCATTCTCACCCTTATCTCAACGATCTCTTCATCCATCTCATCTTTTCTCTGCTGGTGGTGGTTCCTCCTTCCACCGCGTCCATGGCCTTCAGTAGCCATCTTCCTGTTCCTGTCTGCCCTCCTGGAAAACTTGTTGATGTCACTCTGCAACCGTGAGTGCTTTCAGCCTTTCCTACAACCCTCCTGATTGTCTATTGAGTGCAACCTACTAGAGGTTAAACTTTGTGCATCTTCCTCCGGATTCGATGGCTATTGGTCCTTTGCACTAGATCTGACACACCAGATCTGTTTCTCTTCCTTGCGTGCTTTCCTGTGTGCGTTTGGACGTAGACTTCAACAACCCAGATCTCACCTCTCCAGCTTATCTAACGACAGTTGTGCTCTACCTTGAGCATGCCCTTCTCCCTTTCCCTTGGAATATTTTCAAAGTTTCAAAGGCCTCAACCTTTTCTTCCTCTACGAGATCGATCTGACTTTGATGAACTCGTCTAGATTCTAGGAATGTTGTCCCTCCTGAGCTCCTCAAGCTCTGAACCCTCCAAAGGGTTTTCTTGGCCTCTGTGACTCCTTGTAGGGTCCTTGCACACAATTGTGCTATCTCTTCTGAGCTTATCTGTGGCTCTGACCTCAAAGTGTCTCTGTCCCTTTCTCTCCTTGAAGGGATGGAAGTGCCGTCTTCTGCAACTTCCTGTTCAAGCACGCTTTGTTGAGTCTACAGGGTGTTCAATAACCTTGTGAGTGTCTCTCTGTGACACTTCTCTTATCTCAGAACTTGAACAAGAGTTACTTCTGTGCACACTTACACCAACTCAATTCCCACCTAGCAGAGTTCTCCAGAATCCTCAGTGACTATGTCTTCTCACCGAACTTGAAATATAGTTCTCCTCAATGCATCCTGTGCATTTTCTCAATTCCCTCCTAGCGGAGCCTTTACAAAATTCTCAGCAATTTTGCTTCTCCTCTCTGTGCTCTCCTCTACACAATTTCTCCTTCAAGGTGTTCAACAACCTTGAGGCTTCCTCTTTGAGTCAATGACTTCAGCTAGTGTTCCCTCCTGGCACGTCTTTGTTTGAAATTACGTAGAATTCAGAAATGCACTCCTGCACTGGTTTTCAAAGACAACAGTACTCTGTCATGCACTCTTCCATGAAACCACACAGAATCCAAACCTAAAATCAAAGAAATCTCAGATAGGAAAACCTATCTATCCCTGCAAATGCACATCTAACATACATCTACAACATATCATCAACACATAAATACATTCATTTAATTACACAGAATAACATGCAGGATAAATTTCTCTCTATTTGTATTAATCAAGAATTCATGATTACAATGTGTTCGAGCTCGGACTTCCACAGAGTCTTGGCTCTCCTCTCCTATATAACCTATTCTCTCTATTCTTTTCTACCTCTCTACCTAACTAAAAAACAAAAGAAGATGTTTTTACAAAGAGTTTCTCCTCGAGATATTCCCTCCATCCTGACCAATTCTCATTAATTTACATTCAATTACATTGAATGGATGTCTAGTTCGAATCGGATCTAGATCTCAACCTTACAACCATTTAAGGAAACCTTTATCTAAAGCCTGCGCACATGCATGGCTTTTGGCTCTACCAGCCTTACAACATTTAATACAATTTTCAAATTTTGAAAAACGAGAGGGCTACACCTCTCTCCTTCCATTGAATGCACGCTTTGATGTGTTGGTTGGATGGTGTGTAGCTGGGTTGGAGCGATGCTCCTGCATCAAAAGACTACATTAATCTCACCATAGGATAGTTGGAAGACTACATTGATCCAACTGCTAGTGGAAAGTTGAGTTGGAGAATAGTATTCTCCTATGTCATTGATTCCAAAATGTCCTTTACTTTTGGGCCTCCTAGGGAGTATGAGAATTAATTGACACAAATATGCCAACTACCAAATTCCATTAAGTGGATTGATGTAGAGATTAAAGATCAGCTAGTGTTTAATGGCACAACTAATGCCACAAAGTTTATGGAACACATAACTTAACACATCATGTTTGAATAGAGGGTATAAGCATTGGATATCACTTTGGTATATATCCTTGAACGATTGTGGGAATTTCATTATGAACTTTGGACTCACGAGAAGATATACTAGGACTAGGAACCTACTAGACATAAGGTTTTTATTGACCCATGTTCCCATCCACTGATCTTGATAAGGACAAGTTATTGATATGATCTGAAAGACTTTGAAAGTCCAAGTCATAGGGACTATGAGGGATATATATATATATACAAGAGTAGTGTAACTTAGTGGAATGTATAGGGATATATGGGCTCGAACCATAGACCTTCTTGGTAGAACAAATCAAAGTTACTATTATCAAAATAATTTGAACTATTCTAAGAACCCAACATGCATTTTATCGCATTGGGCTCTTTCATTAAAGGATATTGTTTGCTAATGAACTAGTTTATTCATTTCATCTCCTAGCCACATGGTTATAAGTAATAAATGAAAAATGACACTCAAGGAGTCTCACCTACAAAAGATTTCGTCGAAGAGTAGGATCATGAACATAAATAAATATTTTCCAAATAGTCCCTACAATTCAATGGTACTTCTTATATCGTGGAGCATGTGGATCATTGTGAAACTGACTAGTACACACAGGGAATTTCTATTTAGTAGTGGGTGCATAAATATGTGCCCACCTTAGATTCATTATTGAAGAATTGGTACCTATAGAACAAGAATGTAATGATAGATGACCTACTGACCATAACTACAATTTATGTTCTATGACACTTTTCAACTTTGTGAGGAAGATATGTTGATTAGTGGGGATATAAAACACATTCAATGTTTCCTGCTAATGGGTCTACCATAATGTTTGACCATAGATTCTGCAGAGGATGATGTCACACAATAAATTCATTCTCCTTGGTTTGAATAAATAGAGGTGCACCATGTAGTCACATAAGCCAAGAATACCAACTATCTAGTTCACTATCATGGGATATTGAAGACAAATAGTTGATTTTAGTATGGAGGATGTGTCTAAGTTTGCTATTATTGGTGACTATTTGTATGAAAACATCATTGTAGACATTGTATATTTTATTTGAGAGTACACTCAACTATTCCCATGTAGCATCTTTGAGATGAAAAGAGTGAGAGGAGAACATTGGGAGATGAATATAGAATTGAAGCTTGACACCTGATCTACCAGGAAGTGACTATATAGGATGCATTCACATTATAAGGAATATGATGAACAATAGATATGTGATATGCTAACTATTGGTTAGATATTTTCAGTGGAACAATAAGATTCCATTAGTCCATTAGTCATCTAGGGTGTGAAAAAGGTGGAATAAATTTTTCTATGGAATTTTTTAGATTGATTCGGGCCTACATACATGATCCCTGTCATACACGTTTTAGTCACGATATTACCAAGAAAGTGGCAAGGAATGAACCTTACACCTTCATAGTAGGATTATTTGGCTATCATAAAATATGTATCATCAAGGAGGATAGGATGAACACCATTTTTTCTATGGAATAGTGATTGTATGCATTCAATCTCATGCCCTTTGGCCCAAGTAATGCACCAATTATGTTCTGTAGAATCATGTTTTTTATGTTCAATGAGTATATCCATAATTTCCTTGAGCTATATTTTAAATTATTGGCAATGTATATCTAGCTAAAGGGTCACATGGCTAAACTAATGTTGGTGATGGAAAGACATTGATTGATATAGTTGTACCTAAATATTAAGAGTTTCATTTTCTTCACCCCATTCAACATCCTCTTGGATCATATTATCTACAAGGAAGAATGTTTAGTCAAACTAATGAAAATCATAGTAATTTTAGAATATGTATGCACTAGAGAATGTCCCTATGTTATGGTCATGTAGGGTATTACCATATATTTATCATGGGGCATGAGGATTGTAAACTTTTACTAGTATAAATCCTACTTTAAAAAACACATCAAAACCCTTACCTTATCATTGTCCTTTCACTAGATCCATTAGCCCATACAAATTGATAAGAGTTGTCCATGAGATGCATTTCCATCACCAAGACTTGCATGAATCATAAAATACAAATTCTTTATATGAGTAAATAATATATAAGCAAATAAACATGCATTTACTTATGTAAACTAATCTAGAAAAAACTTAAGTGGTCACATACCTTAATGAGCTTCTCTTTGTTTCAAGAATAGGTTATTCTCTACTGAACAGGGCCAACCACGTGAAGGTGGAAGCTCATATGGCCCTGGCCCCTCCCCCCCCCTAACGTTGCTCTGAATTCCCCATACCCAACAAATAATTTTTTTTATATAGAAAACATATAGATAGTCATGCATAACTAAGATAGTCATCAAAACATATGAAAATATAAACATTGATAAACATCCAAATACAGGTCATGGATTTATACATCTAATTTTTCTTTGA
>SNQJ01S0146708.1:0-23869 GCA_010110895.2 Picea sitchensis | reverse complement strand
ACTTGATTGGCTTTAAAAGGAGTATGTTAAAGTTGTTACTCTGTCCAAGTTTTGAACCCACGATGATGGTTGGTTTCAAAGACACACAATGTTGGTGATTGGTTTGACTTATGTTTGTTGGGTTGGAAATCTGTGTTTGTATAAAGAGACTTTATATAGGCCAATGGTTTGATTATGATGCAGAGTTTGAAAGTGTTGGTACCCTCATGCATGGCTTTGAATTTGAAGAGACTATTTTTATCTGTTGGGTTGGTTTTGATACTATAACTCTAAAATATTGGTTATATGATGATGAATTTGAAACAATATCAGATGCATAAAACTTGAATTATAGGTTCTATTATGGAACAATTTGCATATATGTTATTCATCATAAATTTATTAAATGATCAACACCTCTTAAAATAATTGAGATACAAATAAGGTTTAATATGCAAATGCATTGTGTTGACTATAACAGTGTTAATACATAGATTATTAGCTCGAAATTATTCAAAGATTCTCACTAATATAGTCAAGGATGTGAAACATAAGAAAATCTTTTACTTGTTTTTGTATACAGGACCAAACCCCCTCATTATATAATATTCCAGGCATTATTCCGCAAAGTCCTAAACCATATATCATTTAATGTCATATCTTTTTCCCTTGTTATATAAACAGAAAATGACTTTTAAAAGAAGAACTTTGCTGGCAATTTGGCATATACAATTTGATTGAAGGTTACTTGGCATGAGTTTGAAAATATAGTAAACATAAATTTGTGAGTTAAGTTCAGATTGAAAGTGAATGAGTTTCAAGCAGGATTAATGAATTGAGAACATTATCGCCATTCCTATCATTCATTTCACTTTTTATAAATTACAAATCCTTTCATCTATCCCTAATCATGTTATTTCCTTTCTCATTTCATTTCCTATGTTTAGAAGTTAATGATAAAATTCATGAACAATTTTAAAAGATGTATGAAGAATACATGTTGACAGTTTGCATATATGGTTTGAAGCTTGGTTGGTATAACGTATAGAGACTGTGGAAAGAGTATGGGCAAACTAACTATATCTAGATTATGAACATGTATCATACACTCTTATCATTTGATTTCGTTTTACGTACATTACAAATCCCTTTATCTCTCCCAAATTCATTGTTTGTCCCATGTTTTAAGTAATTATTAGTTTGTGGAGATATAAGTGATGCATAGTTTTGCAAAAGATATATATATATAAGCAGAGGAAATTGCAGAATTTTTCTTTGACTGTTCCCCTTTTCCCTCAATTTCCCTTTACTGCTTTCATGCTTGATTACTAATTGAATCAAAGCCATCATTAAATTATATCATATGTAAGATAATATTTGATGTTTTGCTAGCTGTAATTGTATATACTAACTTAGTCTTTATGATCATCTAAATGAGTTTCTTCAACAAAAACAGATTTGCAAATGCACAGAGTGGTATCCTCACAAGAAAGTGATAAGAGGAGGACAGCCTCCCATAAAAATATAATTTCTAAATTTTATGATGGTACTTTGACTTCATTTTGATTGTTGGACATATTTACACTTGCATTTTGGGACAACAAATAGATTGATTTATTTTTGGCATATTTATGATATTTTGGAAGACACAAGTGTATTTTTGGCATGGTTATTTATTTTGGGTTGTTGGATATGCATGTGTTTTATGATGATGAGCTGATGATGAGCTGGCATGATATGCATATTCAAATTATGGAGCAACAAGGGAATATTGAAAATTAAACAAATAAGAAATGCGTAGGGGTCCCCACCTATTAATTATTAATTATTATTATTTTTTATCATTATTTAATAAAGTTGTCCTACTTAATTAAAATTATTTAGCCTTCTAACTAAAAGGTAGTTGAACTACTTGAACTACCTCATCGAAGAATAAAAGGAGAAGACAAGGAAGGACAAAGCATGAGAGAATAGAGAGGTAATTCTGATAAAGGTTTGCTCTTGCTCTTAAGTGAGATTTCATTCATTTCTGAATTACATGAGAGCTAAACCTTCTTGTTCATAGCAGAGTTATGGCAAGAAGAAGGACTAAGAAGCATAGATATTTGACATGCTTCAAAAAATCATTCATTTGTCTCGATAATATGTCAATTTTAATTTGATTTGTGAATAAGTTTTCAGTACTGATTAGAATTATTTTGCAGAGTCAAGACAATGATGCATTTGTGGCTTGGTTGATCCAACATTTTTGTGGTCTTGGTCTTTTCTTTGAAAATATTAGTTATCTTTGTGTGATGCAAAATTCCACCATAGAATTCTAAGTCTAACTTTGGTCCTTACCCTGGTAAAGGTTTGTAAAGAAAGATTTTGCTGTAATTTGGAATTGAAATCAATAAAATCATTTGTTGATTTTGGTCTCACTTTGGGATCTGTTGTATAATGATATTTCAGATTTGTTTTCTTTAAATTGTCTATTTCAATATGTTTGTAATCACATTCAAATACTTTTTCTATTTTCTTTCATTGAAGCATATAAATATAAAATAACATCAGACCCAAGTACTTATTGCTTGAGGGCGGATTGATATTTTTGACTAGGCTATAAACACAGGGTGATAATCTCGCCTATCTCACCTTAGCCTCATGAGATTCGAAAATGTTGGTATAAGGACTTCCCATTCCTTTTCATCGACACAATCCTTGTAGTTGTGTACGCGGGTCACAATGGAGACATGCACGTATATGCAGGTGTGTAGAAGGAAATGCACGTATACCTTGAAAAACATGTATATCTGGGTCGTACAACATAACAGGTTTTGTCAGGTTTGTCTGTAGTTGTATTTTGCTTAATGGGCCATTATCCTTGTTATGGGAACCTTGATTTTAACATAATAAAATCATTCTCAGCATTGGTTTTCCCTCCAGGTTTTTTCCAGGGATGTCTACCCAAAAATATTGTTGTTTATGTGTGTATGATTTGGTTTCTAGTTTTGTTTCCGTTATCTTTATTTGAGTTAAATATTTTAGCATTGTATTTTTGTTTTGTGAGTTGTTAGTCTAATTTGCAATAAGGAAATCACTTGATAAGAAGATACCTAGGAGACAGAGTAAGGGGATTTCAACATGAGGGTCATGCGACAAGACAACATTTCATTTCGACGACCTAACCAAACCAAAAACTACTTCGTTCGGACGACACCTTACTCAAGACACACCCATACTCTGTTGTGAGTCACTTGTTCAATTACTTGTGTTCTTTACTTAACCAATTACAAAGTTCTTATACTTAGCCAAAATGGACACCAAGAACATGCAACCATAATAAAGAGACACAAATATGAACGGGTGGGCAAATCGACCTAAAACCCAAGCTTTTTATTACAAGAACAACAGTGTGCCAAGCATACAACTTGTGACACACAAAAAAATACAACAACGAGCTTTTGCTGGGGCGTGTGTCCCTTGGGTGAGTTGGTCGACTCATCCAAGCATGCCCTCCTCCTTCTAGCCGACTTGTCGTTTTGCTTGTGCGCCCAAGTCATGTTTGCGCAACTGATCGTCAACTCGTTGACCTTCAACCGATGGTTAACGTTCGTCGCACGACACCTTGGTTAGCTCCCCTTGGCGAGTCAGGCGCCCAAGGTGATCGAGCTTACCCAATACAAGTTTACCCTCATTCGTTGGTTGGATCGGGCGCCTTGCTCGCCGAGCTATTTGACTGACGTCGCCCTCTATTCCAACCAACCCATTGTTTCAATGATGCTTCCCTTTCTTCGTGGAGCATCCATCACCTGCCCATGTCTTTCATCAAGCCAATGCCTTAACTTATGTTGTAAGCAATATTTTGGGTGAAGTCGTCTCTTGGCACGACGCACGCCCAAGGAACCCCAACTTCTGCATATATGAAGACTTTTGTCTCCTCATTTGCATCGAGTGTCCTGCATGCTCGATTTTGTTTGTCTTGGTCTGCGATGGAAGTGCGAGCGCTTGAGTTGGACTCCCCAAACCTTACACATAATTTAATGAATGTATGTATTGAGATATACATTTTTTTTTTGTTGACTGGGGAAATCAATAACTAGTCGGGCACGTACTCGCGTGACACATGGTTGTGGTATCCGACTGCTACCACTATAACCCCAGGCATGCCAACGCGACCCCTCACATGGCACATAGGACTAGTCGAGGGTTTCAAACTGTGACTTCACACAACAGAGTGCCTTAACAGTACACTCCATCACCGACTGTTCTACACCCGAGACGTATTGAGATATACATTATTTAAGATGTAATATTTTCATATTTAATAACGTGTCTTCCATATATATAAATAAAAAAGTAAGAAGATAAGTTGACTTTGGTTGTTAGGTTGATTAGTTTCTATGTATGATGGCAAAGGTCAACCATTCAAACTTTGAAGTCTTTAATCATAAATCTTTGAGAATAAGTTTCATGAACATGGAGAAAGTTATAGGAGTTGTTCTCTAAATTTGAACCACACTTTTTAAGAAAATATGTTAAATTGATTTATTTGAATGATACATTATTTAATGAAATATATGTTGTAGAAAAAGAAATATGTAAACGATTTAAAAAGTTGGTAAGGAAGAACAAAGTATCTTCACTCTTAAATATAATGTAGAGTGATGGGAATGCAAAATGGCGAGTTGAAGTAGTGGGTTGATGTGATGGAGTATCGTGATGGTACAAGTTGATGTCATGGCCTCCTACAGTGGCATGCCATGATTGGGATTTGGTTGCACTTTAACAGCGTGATGAAATGAAATGGAGGAGGCGAGCCCTCAAAATGCTGGACCCCTCCTCATAATCGCCGGGACTCGATCAATCAGTCACACTTTCCATATCCGGGCCGCCATTCCCCTCACCCGTACGGAGAATTAACCACATCCATCCGACGGCCAGGTTGCTCTCAAATAAACCTCTGCGCCACTCTTTACCGTCAGATCCGCAGCGAGTCGGAAACTTTAGCTGTAAAAGCATTTCGGTTGCAGAAACATGTGAAATTTCCATTAAATTAAAAACGGGGCATTAACTGAGGCCTGGTTTTGTAATGGGGAAAAAACGACAAGGGGGTCAAAGAGTGTGTTGCGTGTTTTTCAGCTCTCTTTCTCTTGTGATGGCGGGAATTGCATGAGACCTGCGACCCCATTGTTGGATTCTCCATGGCGAGACCCTTCTCCTGAAGGCCGTTTTGCTCCTTAGTTCCCCTTCATTTTTTATTTTTATGAGACGAGATGAGGTCTGAGAAGCAGGAGCAGGAACAGGAGCAGGGACACAGGTAAGACCCCGGAAGCCCAAACATCACGGCAGTCGAAACACCACGTCATGTCTTGTTCGCTTTTTTAAAATTTGGCCTCTCCTCATTAATATCTCTTCTTTTGTTAAATGCTCACCCCATAGTCTTCCTAATTCTTTTCTTCTTGGGCAGACCCTCCCCTTTCCTCTCCATATTCATGTTCATGTTTATTTTTCTCTTTAACGGAAAGAATTGGAAGCTTAGAGACTGCAGTTGGTTTGCCGCATGTTACTGTTGTTGCTTGTTTCCGTATTCTCGCTTGTTCAGAAGTAGAGTATTCTCGCGGGCGAAATAAAGTATTATCGTCTCGTATCGCTTGATAGTGACTTGTTCCGAGGGCAAATGACTGGTAAGAGTTCAAAGCTTGTTGAAGATATTTTTGTATTTGTGGGCGGGTGGAAGTTGGAGGGCATCCTTAATATGTAGGAGTTAGGAGACTGGTTAACAATTCCAAGGCTCAGGACGTAAGAAATCGTCGAAGGACGAATTGAATAAACTGTTTTGAAATTTATCAACGCCCTTATATTGTATAGTTTGACTCTAGCTCCAGTTTCGTTTTCGGGGTTAAAGCTCGATTGGCAGCAGCGCTGTTATTTAACGTCTTTTACCTTCCCTCGGCTGCTATGTGTCTATAAATGCTCCAGCCAGATACCCATGTAGTTACCATCAAGACAATCCAATCGGCCATTTAAGTGCTACTAGCCGTTTTGCACAAACCTTACGACTCTAAATGCTTTCAGATGGACCCTTGGCTGCTATACTCAAATTTAAATTGACTATTAACAGAATCCTGTGTGAAACTAGTCGTCACTGAGCGATTCTTTCTGAGCAGTGGGAGTGAAAGTGGCTGCAAATTGAATTACGAGAGCTCTTTGATGGATCACTAAGCAACAAATTTTGTGACATTCTTAAGATTGATTAACAAATACTTCAATAAAAGCAAAAAGAATCGTATATGTTTGTCAATTTTAATTTCATTTTTTATAAAATGCTTCCTGAAACTAGCACTTGTTCAGAAAATCTTATAAATTATAAAACTTATAAGCACTGTACTCTGGTTCATCATTCAATACCCATAGAGTCATCATTGAAAGTTGAAACTATTGATTACAGAGTCAGCAAGACTGCTCAACAGCTATATAGTCACCACCCCGATCATCCAAATGACGATCCAAGAAGTTATTTCATACTGTCATTTTTGGTCTCGCTGTTTACTTTATCTCCTTAAGCATGCCATTCACACGTGTTTAAAATATATCCTTGAGAAAGATGCTTTGCGCGAGCTTCCAAGATCTGATCCCAGATTTGCTCGTAATTAGAAAATTTGGTTTTAGAGACCTGCATGAGCTTTCAAGTTGTAGTGTCGGATTTGATTATTCTCTTTGTTTCTGCAAAAATAGTAAGTGAAATGAATTCTAGTTGAATATTTTATTAATGCCGTGTTTATTAATCTTTAGTCATTATTGCAGGCATAAATATATAGGTAGAATTGTCTCTGCAGGTGAGTAAGTTTCATTTCATTTATCACAAATTGCATAAATTGAAATAAGTCATAAAATATCTCTTATTCCGGATTTTTATTCCCATCACTCTTTTATAGATGGCATTTTGATGTTAGTTGTTTGATTTTCCTTTATCATGTCCGGATTATATAGTGTGAAAGTATTTTGAGTGTTTTTTTTGTCAAACCTGTTACATATGAGGAAAATATATAGGTAGACTTTGGCTTCCCAGGCAATTAGATTTTTAATTTATTCATTGCTTATTTTATGGATGAAATGACTCACATGTAGCTACAATTATTCTAACATTCTTATTCCTGAAGGTTGTTCTTGCTTCAGCTGTTGTTTGTGGAAGCTATTCTGATGGTAGTTATATGCTTTTCTTTCTTTTGCCTGGATCCTCAAATGCGAAATCATTTTGAGTGAGTTCCTGTTAAACTGTAAAGCGAAGCGTGGCTATAAAAATTAAAATATAGCCATAATTGCCTCTTGAGGCTATAAAATATGTAATCATAAATGGTTCACCAAGCAACTAGATTTTTATTTCATTTATTGGTCACTGTAACTGACCTTTAGAATGCTCTAATTAGTGAAATGTTTTTTCTTGCTTGAGATGTCCTTTGCGAAAGCCATTCAGATGTTATTCATTTTATTTTGTTTTGTTTGGTTTAATAGTTAAATGTGAAACCGTGTTGGGAGATGTTCTTGTTAAACTTGTTGTTTTCTGAGTCATAAGAAACTGGATAATTCTTTATGTTTCTAGGAGTGCGTTGATGGAGTATGATGATCTTCAATTTATGAATGATGACCTTCATGAAGTCAGCAAGGGCAACTTCCACTTAGATACAGAGGTCCGGCAAGCAGGACTCACAAGATTTGATATAGAGGAAAACTTGGAAGTGCAGTTGAGGTTTGATGGTCTTGACGAAGCACACATTCTACTTGGTGAAAGTGGCCACTGTGAGGATCATTGGGGTTCAGGCTTCTGTAGGCAGGATAATACTTTTGAGCTCGAGACAACTTCACACAATATAGCTTTCAGTTCGAGTGGTGAAAATACATATAAATCAAGCAGTCTTTTGAGACCTATAAATGTATGGTCAGAAGCAACATCTTCAGAATCTGTGCAAATGCTTCTAAACTCTATTCGACAAGATGAAATGAATCTGACCACTGAAGGGAACTTGTTTGGACCAGACATTGGTGAGTTGATAAGCAGCCCAGACAATCGGGCAGAGATCGACATGTGGAGTGTTTCAAAGGGCTCAAAGAGAGAGTCTTTACCATCGAGATTGCCAGACATTTCGGGAGATGAGTTTGAGAATACAAGTGAGAACAAACACGAGTTTGAGAATACAGGTAAGAAGAATCATCCAGCGTCTGAACAATCAGTGATGGATGTGAGAGAAGACACCAAAGAGCTGCCAATTTTGTCTAATGGCTCTGAGCAATGTGGTTCATTGTTTGCTGTCAATTCCTCCTCAGTCACGGATTGCATGCCTGCACAAAAAAAGTGTGTTCCTATGATTGGTGTCTGTTTTGACATGAATAAGTTCAAACAAGACACCCATGACCTAGCACCAAATACAGATTCAACACAAGAAGTAAATGCTGAAAACAAGAATGGTGGAAATGAAGATTTTGGATCTCAAACTGAAGGAGCAGAAAAGGCCGAGGACGAAATGCTCTCGAACTCTCTGTGGGCAGAGGAGACGGAAAGGATGTGCTGTGGCAAGTTTTTGGAGTCTCAGGATAGAAGAGAAGGGAAAAGAGGCAAGCTTCAAATAACAGATGTAATGCCTCCTGAAAGGACGGATTTGGATTCTCTTGTTCAATCTCAGCATGAAGCAAGCAATGCTTTTGGTCAAGCAGACATTCAATTGTCAGATTCTGTATGGGATGAAGGTGACAGTGGTAGCCAAGAGAAGCACCTGGACAGGGTTTCACAGGAAGATATCCTTTCTTCAGAAATGCAAGGACTATCAGAGTTATGTTCGTATAAAAGAGATGAGAACAGTGTGCAAGAAGTTTCCCAGTATGGTTTTATGATGTTTGATAAGCAAAGAATACAAAATTGTACATCAAACGAGGAGGAACAAAAAATATGTATTGGCAGCAAGAACTGGATGGAGGCAGGGAGTGAACAAGTAGGAGATTTGTCTCCATTCACGAGGATTGAAAAAAGGTTGGACAATGCCACCTTGGATATATCTTCTCATGAGGTGAGAACTGATTTTAAGCACACACACATTCAAGGAATGCCAGATTCTTTATTAGATGAAAATAAGAAAGAAAATGTGGAGGAACAATTCATTGAGTCCTATGGGGATTGTGTTGCTGTGGAGAAATTAAGTGGAGCCTCAGAAAAAGGTGCCAAGGAGGTCACCATGAGAGTGACAATGAAAGGAATACCAGAATCTTTGTTAGATGAGAGTAATCAGACACGTTCAGTTGTTCCACCTGAGGATACTGTTCTGGCAGATATTGAGGAAATGCCAGATTTGATATTTGATGTAAGTAAGGAAGATCAGACAACAATGCATGCCAAGGAGCCTTCTCGATGGGATCATTTACCAGCCAAAATTGAAAGAGTGCTAGACCAATCATTGGACGGGGAGAAACAGAGCACTTCTGTAGGCTGCCTTAATAATCTGGATGCAAGTGATAACGCAGAAGGTGAAATGTGTGAGTTTTCAAGAAACAGGGATAGATCAGTTGAGGTGGCAAGAGAGAATAACACTGTGAATGGATCTTCTTATAAAGTGATGGATGTCTTAGGACAGAGAGAAAGCCGTTGGGTGTCAGGCTCTGTAGTGAAGCATGTCAAAGAGGAGTCCCTTGAGAATGTTCAAAAGGCAGAAATGAGAGGAGGTTTAGATTCCTTTCTAGATGAAAGAAGTGAGTATGCCCGAATAACTACAGATGAAGATATTGCATTTGTAAACGTGCACAGGATGGAGTTGGTGATTGATGTAAATGATAAAACTGATGTAGAGATGCATGCGACACAGGTTGACTGTAAGAATGCAGTAACTGAGGCAGTTTGTTCAGTGTCGGATTTTATGTTGGACGAGAAAAAAGAAGTGAAAGGTGGATATGATTTGTGTGAGCCAGCGGATGAAGGGAAGGAGAAGATTACTAAATATCCAATCACTGGGGATTGTCTGAATGAGGAAGCAAGAATTTGTAATATGGGTAGATCCTCTCAAGAAAAAAATGCTGTTTTTGGATTAGCAGAAATCCAGGGGACATTAAAGTCATTAGTTGGTGCAACTGACATGGATAATGCAGGGAAGTATAGCAGAGAGGCATTACACGAAAATGATGCTTTGGTGGAAAAGCAAGGAGTTTCGGATTCCTCACCCTGTAAAAGCATTGCAAAAAATGCCATGCTGGTGGAAAAGAGAATAGTTTTGGATTTGTCACTGGATGAAACCAGTGAGAATGATGTAAGAATGCATACTACATATGCTCTGGATGAAGCTGCTGCACCAGTGCATTTGCAAAGAATGCCGTTGTATGCCCGTAATGAGAAAAGTTCAGAAGCTTCTGTGGAGGAAATGGAAGAAATGCCTGATCAATTGTCAGAGAAATACAAAGCAGGCAAGAGTTTTGCAGGTGCTTGTCAGGATGCTGTCTTAGAGAGTCAAATTCAAGGAATGTCCAGTTCAATTTTGGATGAAAATAGTCAAGCTATTCCACAGAAGCATGCTATGGAGACTGCCGAAGCAGACATCACAATGGTTGGAATGCAAGAGGTTTCAAAACCTTTGGTTCATATTAATGAGAATCCTCAAAAGCAGGAATTTGAGGGTTTACAGGAGAGTCATCTGGATGCAGTGGAATTGCTAGGCAATGACAATGAACAGACAGTAGGCATTTCTCCATGGATTTTAGAGAAGCCTCAGATTGCTGATGTGCTTACCAAAGGAAAATCTCTGACCAAAATTCGAGTTAACAGGCACAATGAAAATATTGCGTTGTTGAAAGAATCAGGATCTGGATATAAAAATGTCAAGAAAGAGGAGTTTGCAGTCATAGATGTGGAAATAGAGAATGATAATGAGTGTGTTCGGAAAAGAAAAACTCCTGAATATGCTCAGGTAAGTGTTACAGAGGTGTTGTCAGCAAGCCTGAGTCAGAGAGAAGAGGATTCGTTTTCTTTATCATCTTCTCTGGTACTGCAGACTAGTGAAAATATGGCACATACATATAAGGAAAAACTAGCTTCTTCTATGGAGAAAGCTGAGATAATTTACATGGACAGTGGAGCAAGTGGATTTATGGCCTCTGAAGTTCGAGAACCAGAGGATATATCAAGGCTACATGTTGGTGGTCCTACTGCTTTTGTTTCTCCCAGGACAACGTCAGTGGATACTGTGTTACACAGTAAAGACATTACTGAGCCAAGTAAAGCTAACTGTGCAAACAGAAAACCATTATCTGTAATACAAGGACGTGAAGTACAAGAAGAAGATGGTCATGCTTCTCCACACAAACGAAAAGCATCTCTTGAAAAGCATTTGTCTGTTGGAAGTGCATTCTATGTAATAACATGTAATTCTAATTCCCCAGGTTGTGAAGAAGCAGCAGCGCAGACATTGCAGGTTTTGCCTCTTGCCAACCTACAAGCTGAAAAGGCATGTGATCAAGCCATTCACTATCATAATAGTGGATCACAAATTGTGAAAGCACTTGGCACTGATGTTGTTACCCTTCAAAATGTCCAGGATCTGAATGTTCCATTGTTGACAGAATTGGAGAAATCTGATAAATCTATCATTGCCAACTTGAGTGAAAGTGATGCAGTGAAAAACTCAGAGTGTGAAAAGTTTTCTACTTCAATAGAATCTTTACCTTTCCACAAGGTGAGCTGTCACAATTCTTAAGAATTTGATCACTAAATAGCTAATGCCCAAGGATAGTAGAACTGTGTTGGAAAATGAATTTTAACTCTGCAATGTCTTTAGTTTCACAATCAAGTCTAAAGGTATAATGAGGGAAAGCATGCCTCATTCTTCTTTTATTTGGCACTCCACAAATCACCACAGATTAGAAGCCACCTCTTAAACAACAGTCTAAATAATTAACATTGAATGTGCAGGAAAGTGCAATTGATGCTTGTAGACGAGCTATGCAGATAGCCAAAATGAGCATGGCAGCAGAGAATGGAGATATTGACAAGACTATTCCATTGGCAGAGGAACCGGAAAATGTTGAGAAAGCAGCTCAGCTTACACCAGAAGCCACCTATCATCGGAAACTTAATGATTTAACATTTCCTATGGAAAAAAGTCTGACTGATGGTTATCAGCAAGCAATGCAAATTGCTCAGTTTAGCATGAAGATAGTGGATAGCTGTGCCATGCAAACTGAACATTCAAACCTAGAATTTCAAAAGAGTGGTGAAGCAGTTGTCATTAGCATGGATATGGAGAGTGATCATACTAGGCAGACTGTTCTTATGAATGGGGAATTTGAAGAGAGTGGTAAAGCAGTGGGGACTAGCACAGAAATAGAGGATGATCTTGCTCAACAGACTGGTCATATGAATCCAGAATCTGGAGAGAATGTTGAAGTAACCAGAACTAGCATAGAAATAAAAGATAGTCTTACTAAGGACGATCTTATGAACTTGGAATCTGAACATAGTTTTAGAACAACTACAACCAGCATGAAAATAGAGAATGATAATGACGAGAAAGCTTGTCTTATCAACCAGGAATCTGAAATCAGTGTTAATGTAGGCTGCACTGCATTTGAAGCAACAGCACAAGATGGAAGGCAGCCAAAGTCTTGTAATGAGCAAAATGTCCTGACTTCAGATTCAGGTAGTTGTAGAATTGGTTCTCATTGTCACTTGAAGCTGCATAGTTAACATGCATTAGAGTTCAGGTTTGATATGCTCATCTTTGGGGCACATATATGTTTCTGTTATGTTCCGGCCTTTCTGAAAATGTTTTGTTCACATAGTATTTTACTCGTTCTAAATAGAGGACAGGCTTTAAATCTTTGCTTAATGGCCTGGAAAGTATGAAGCAATATAATTTGATCTTTTGGGGGTATATCTAGATACTGAAGTTCAAAGTGAAATTGCAGTTGCTGACAAAAATATTTTCGTAGGAACTATTATCCCTATATATTGAGAGTGACATTGAGCTAAAAGTTTAAAATTAAAATAGTTTACTGAACACTTAATACCCTTGTAGGTGGTGCAGAGTAACCCAACGTAACATTCATTAGGCCGTTTTATTGTAGGGAATCCTAGCACCCAAGGTGGAGGAAAACTTCATTGTCTTGAAAACCTTGAAAAGGACGTCATGGAAGCAACAATAGCAGGGTTATATGTACAATGCATGTCAGGAAAAGTTGCTGACAAAGATGAAGAAGAGATTGAGAAAGACAAGTTCAAAGTCGAGACTTCGGAGATTGGTCTTGAATCTGTTTCGTCTACAATTGGAGAGTGTGAGCTCTCACTGGGTAGTGCGTTCCCAGGTGATGGTAAAGAGTCTGCCAATGAGTGTGATCTTCCTTTGGTGCAGTGTTCATGCAAATCTAAGGATGTACAAGTTGGGGCAGGAAGACTTAAAACAAGAATTCAGACTTTAGGAAGTTTAAGCTGCAAGGATGCAGAGGTTGCATCCAAAAAATTTGAAGCTGGAATCCAACAATCAGAAGATATGATGGCATGTAACAGTATGTCCCAAAGTGATGGTATATCTACAATTAGAGTTCATTCAGGGAAGGTTATCTCTGAAGGGAGCAGGAAATCGCCTGCTATTATGCCTAATTCTGAACACGGGAAACCTTTGAAAGCTAGGAAACCTAAAGAAATATTTCAGGTGCGATTGTAAAATTTGTGTCCACTATCAAACTCACGTTAATTATGTGGATATGGTATTATCATTCCATGGTTGTCTTTGAAATGAATATATTGTTTCTTGGAATTATAAAACTGGATTTCCTTGCCACAATGTTATTCCTTTAATTGTTTTCAGTCTTGTTTGAATTTGCTGTGCAGAACAATGTCTCAGAAGACTTAACTGAATGTAGAGGAGGTCAACCTGAAGGTTCTAATATGACCAAAACCTTCCGAAATGAGGTAGAGAACAATGGTACTCAAAACTCTGTTGTCTGTGAAATGCATTCAATGCCCCCAAAAGGAAACTATTATCAAACTGCTGGTGAGGCAAATAAAGAGAAAAGTCATCTTGTCGTATCTTCGAATGAGCTGGACAGGAGCTCTGATGAAAGACCAGAAACAGGTTTCTGTATTACAGTGGATGTGAAAGGTGCACCAATGAGCTCAGAAAATCATTCACTTAGCATCACTTTTCCATCATGTGCATGTCATCCTGATATTAGCAAACAATGCCCATTGTTAAGTAATGTTTCAGCAAGGACTTTATCAGATTTGAATACCACAGCAGTACCAGTACCAGCCTCAATTCAACAACCTTTCACTGATTCACAGCAACTCCAATTGCGTGCACAGATTCTTGTGTATGGATCTCTTATGTGAGTTATTTTTAATTGCTTTAAGTCATCTCAACCTTTGTTACACTTTTAATTGACATATGTTTTTGTAGCTGGTGATGCTGATTGTCTGAGCATGTTTTTTATATGATTAATTATGCTTGAAGTCCAATAGACGTCGCCTATGTTTTAAATCAGAGCTGCTTCACCTGGACCTTGAAGGTTCACAACTTATGGAGGATAATTGAGCTCTGACCTTGTTTTGACATGAATCAGTTGGCAAATTGCCATATATAATAACAATAATAATAGCTAGGATTTGATGATAATGAAGACAATAATTATGGCTCATGCTCTTCAGAGAAATCAATTCTAATGTTATAATGAATTTATTTTCTCAGCCAGGGATCTCTGCCAGAAGAATCTCTGATGATAGTAGCTTTTGGTGATATTATTGGTATATGCTTTCTACTCAGATGCTTGTTATCATTCCCAATTCTGCATACTTTTTCTATTGAAATGTATTTGGTCTGAAGATTCTCTTCATAACACTTGCGATTTCTAACTATGTGTGGTCCAAGCAATCTGATAATGTCCAGAATGTGGTTTTTCAGCAACTTATAGTGGTAGTGTTTCATCCAATCAAAGGGAGAATTTGTGGGAACAATCTTGGCGTTTGGCTGCAGCAAAACTTCAAGGGAAAATATTTACTAATGCTTGTGAGGTGCACACTCCCAAAACTTCACTATTGGATATGTCATCAGTTTTAGCTAGCACTATGTTTGAAGGTGGTATGAGGACTGTGAGTCCTGCTGTGAGTTTGTTTGATTCAGGAGTCATGGGCATGAGGTCAGTTGACTTGGCAGCTGCAAAAGGTCATTCTTCAAGTAGTAGATCAGAGAGCTCTCCTAATATGGGGAGAGTTGGGCACATGGACAATCCATCAGCCATTATGACTTTACCATCTCCATTTAGTTCGCCATCTCCTGTATGGAGTATGTCAACTCCCATTCGTGAGGGAGTTCAGCGAACCAATGTTGCAAGGAACCTTTACCTGGATTCTCCCCAAATCACTCCATCAAGGCATAGTTCTCTAACCCCACAGCTTGGAAAGTATGCAATGGGAAGCACAGCTTATTGGACTTCTTGCAGTCCATCTTTACCCTGGGTAACTCCTCAAGCAAAATCTGAGTCTGAATTGTCATTTTCTCCCTTTGCTGTGCCCGAACCTATTCATGAAACCCTTAATGATTGGAGTTCAGTACCACTTTTTGTGCCTTATAAAACGACCACACCTCTTGTTCCTTCTGTTTCTTCTACTATTATTGGAACTACTATTCCTCAGGTTGGTACTAATGATAAGATGGAGGCCCAAAAAGGTGGCATGGGAATCGAAAGACAGTTGAGCATTGAGCAGAGACCCAAAAAGAGGAGGAAGAGCCGTGTATTAGAAGGGATTGTTGAAACTAGCAGGTTGACTTCTGCAAGGTTGACAAGGCCTGTGTCTGGTGGTTCTATACCTTTGCCTACGTCTCAGGTGGTATTGTCTGAGGGGTCATTGGTTGTTGCCCGGAATAGTCATGATGGTGGAATTTCAAATTCTTTCTTAACCACAGGTTCAAGTATGCCATTTGTACCTTCTCCTTCTTATTATCAGATCATATCAAGAGGAGAGGGAGAGCACAGAGTAATCTTTTCTGAGGAAACAGCAAGCTGTATAGAGCAGGCTAGATTGTATGCTGAAGAGGCTGCTTCTTTCGCAGCAACTGCAGTCAAGCACAGTCAATTCATTTGGAGCCAGTTAATTGCTCAAGCAGACTCTGTACTGAGTTCTGACTGTGAAGCAAAGCTTGCATCCTCTGCTGCTGCAGCATCTGCAGCTGCTTCTGTTGCAAAAGCAGCTGCAGCAGCAGCAAAGGTTGCACATGAAGCTGCTCTTGAAGCAAAACTCGTGGCTACAGAGGCATTGAATAGTAACAATGCATCGCATGGTATTCAGTCTGGTGCAGCTAAAGGTGGTAACCAAGGGCATCAAGGGCAAGCAATCCATAAGCTTTCATCAATCACAAAAGGGAGACAAAAGGATGCTACTCCCTGCTTGCTAATGTCAAATGCTTGTCTATCCATAAACATCGATACTGAAGCTGTTTCAGCTGCTACAAAACGGGCACAGAATTTGAATGCAATTGAAAGAGCTGCTGGACTAGCCTCTGAAGCAGTATCACAAGCAGGAGCTGTTATAGCCATGGGTGATCCTGTTCCGTTATCATTAAATAGTCTTTTAGAAGCTGGTCCAGATGGCTATTGGAAACTTGGGACTCATGGAGCAAGAGTCCTTGAAAGATATGATGGTCTCCAGGCTGGAGTTCAATTGATTAAAAAAGATGGCATTGAAAATTCTGAAAAATCTTTGAGACTGCTAAAGGAAAAGGAGAACAGGGAGGTGTCAAGAAAGGAAACACTGAAGGAAGTTCAAGAGAGTGTACAAGACAGCAGAAGGGATTTTTCTAAATGGTTGTTGAATGATTTACAACGTGATACTCATCCCATTGGAGAGGATTGTGAAGCTCAGAAAGAGAATTGCGTGCCTGATTCAATACAGATTGGCATGCCTGTTGTAGATCTGCAGGCTGCTACAAGAAAGAAGGTCGTGAGACCTGAAGACGAACCTGCTACCAATCTGCAGGAAGATTCATTGGGTCTAAAATCTAATCAAATAAGGGATGGATCCCTTGTAGAGGTGGGCCACTTAGTTTAGATTTTTTCTTCTCTGTTGCTTTTCCTGTAGTCAGTGGTCAGTTTTTTCCATGGGATTCTATTCTATGATTAGCTTTTTCTGCTTTGTGGTACTTAAAGCAACGTGCAGTTTTAGTAGAGCAAATAAGTCTTTGGGATTAATGTCACATTGCCTGCTTTCTGCTGTTTTGGTAACTTTAGGACCGAGTCATGCAGTTGAAGCTTAATTGAGTTCAGCAGTTCATTTTTTGGTTCTACTGTACTTCACTAAGATATTATTATAGGTTGCTTCCCATAAACTTATGATGTCCAGATTGTCTCCGATGAGGAGGATCTTCATGAGGTCTGGCTTTCCATTCAGTTTTGTCATAGCATTCTGTTATATGATTAATGTTCGCGGTTTTGTTGAACTTCTGAAAGCAGCATGTAATTTTAATATAACAATTAATTCTTTGATATTAATGTTGCATGGCTACATTTTCCCTTTTATGAACCTTGGGACGGAGGCATGTGGTTGAAGCATAATGGAATGTAAACAGTTTATTTTTGGTTCTATTTCACCAAGGTATTATTTTAGGTTGTTTCTTATAAACTTATCCTGTACAGGTTGTCTCTGATGAGGAGGGCCTTCAGGTGGTCTGGTTTTCAGCTAAAGTACTGAGCCTACAGGCTGGGAAAGCTTTGGTCCGTTATGATGAACGTAGTCTTTCAGACAACGGTAATTTTTTCTGCAATTATTGTTGATATCATTAGGCTGATACTGCTCAAGGAGAAATAGAACACATCAATGACAAACAATTACTATAATGACATTCTCTATTTTTGTGGAAAACAATTGTTATTTATAATGTTAAAGATAACCAAAATATTCTCCTAACGTGTACAAACTTTTTAATACATTGATCTAGGAATGAGAGATATTTATACTTATATAAAGGGATATGATCCAATCATGGGCCATATAATGATTTGCAAATCCAGGACATGAAGAGCTGTCTTAGAAATCCAGATATCACAAAATAAGCATTGAAGCATATTACTGCACATGCTACTGATGGAATCGAAAGCTTATTATAATTTAACTCGTGCAGGTTCTATCCATCTTCAGGAGTGGATACCTCTCAAGGGGGATTCTGGGAAAGCCCCTCGAATTCGTATGGCTCATCACATGATTGCCATGAAATGTGAAGGTATGCGAAAGAGGCGAAGAGAAGCTATGAGTAATCATGTATGGTCTGTGGGAGATCATGTTGATGCTTGGATCCATGATGGGTGAGTTTAGTACTTTGGTTAGAATTTAAAATTTAATATGTATGTGGTATTGTATTTTTTATGTTAGTAAACTTTTGTGTATGAAACTAGGCTGCTGAGAGCTTGGGCTTTTAGTATCTTCTACTTAGACATGCCCATACTATTAACTGGAAGTGCTAGTTTTTCTTATTTTTTATAACCTTTATGAATATTATGTACTGGAAATGATGGAATTGGTAGCACCCTATATTATTCAGTTTGTATCCAACTTTGCATATGGGCATCAAGGTGGTTTCTGTCCCCTTTGATGCAATTTTTTTATAGTTGACAGCATAACAGAGATGCACTTGTTGGCTCTGCTTTAGGGGCTTTTCACCTCTTACTTCCATGAGAGTGGTTTCCAATACCATATCATGAATTATCTCATTCATTGGATTTAACTTATATGCTGCGCACAAGTAAATGCCCACTGTGTATGCATTTTTTTGCACAACTTCTCAAAGCCTGTCTTGAATGCTTATTAGCTCTTATCACCTTGTCAGGAGGCCATGTATCGATATACATGCCTAAGCTTTTACAAATGGGATATTGTTACTCTAGGGTCTGTAACATAAATGAGTTTGGAATTATACCCTAATTAAATGAAGTATTGTGTTTTTTTTTCAAGGTATCACAATGGTGGAATGTGAATTAATATTTGTGTGTGCAATTTCAAGAAAAATGCCAACATAGAAACTTACATATAAAACTAAAGAAACAAGCCATTTACTTTACCCAATGAGTGTAAACAATGCCACGTTGTTTGTGTTTCTGTTTGAATTCAGTGACAATAAAATTCAGGTTTTGGAATGAAATTTAAATAAAACTCGCTATCAAGTTTGTCCATATAGCACTGCAAATAAGCAAGCCAAGCCATAATCTTAAACAACATCTCTAACCCTGACCCTTTATGACTAAAGGAGGATCCTGGTTTGATCTGCACCTACAAGAGAAGCATTGAAGATTTAATTGAGAACTTGTTTGGCATGGAACTGGTTTAATTATGCACTTGTAATGATCTAATAATTTGTAACTGTCTAAAACAATGACCAAATTCCAATCATATGACTTGCATCCAAGGTCTTGGTAATAGTGTAGTTGACTATGTTATTTCATCCATCTCACTAATTAATCAGATTGTTTAGATTTGTATTATAGAAAATCACAAGCCTGATTTGGATCATAGACCCTTAGTCTTAACTTTAAACATAGACTTACATGGGAAACCCAATAAGGAGGGTCCTAATAACGAAACCCTCCTAATTTTTTATAGAACTAGAACTGACCTTTTTCTTACAGGGTTAATACAAGATTTCAACATGTTACCCCTCATATTGACATGAGTGGTAAATGCTTATTTTAGGGGTAACTTGCAAGGATGTTGAGGGACTACAAATACATACTTATTTTTGCTTGAGAGTAGTCTTTCATGTGATTATCTTCTTGGTTGATGAACATAGTAATTCTCCTTGATGATGACGTGGTTGCCTTGGCTGGAGGGATCATTCTAGCCTTCCAAAGGTTGGATATTGGTGGAGGTTGCTTCGGTGGTGTATCTTGTCTTTATCATCGTGATCTCATAGTCACATCTTAGTGACATTCACTTTATGTTGTTTGGTTAGATCATGAGTATCCTCTAATGTGGTGATACACTTAGTTTCATTCACGTTCATGTCTATTTCCATAGTTTTACCTAGGCAATTTGTTTATTGCAAGCATATTATAGCTTTTGCCTAGTTAAAATCTACTTCACACATGCATTCTCACCATATTTCATCATTCCTCCTAGGTGATTTGTGTATCTTAACTTTTCACCTAAGTAAAATCCACCATTACACTTACATTTCACTTCACACCATCTCCTAGAAGGTGCATGGTACATTTGCCTATGAATCCCTAAGTTTTATACCTTATTAACCCCTCAGTTCTTATATTTCCACTTTTTCCAGTGTGAACACCTAACTGGTTTAGGGTATTTTGATTTAAATCCTAAACCTTAGGTTAAGTGTCTAAGTATTGGTCTATTAGTACTTTATTGTTCCAATTCTCCATTAAGGCCTTTTCCCTAAGTTTCACTTTCTAATTGGTCACTAGGAGTTGTAACTTAAAGTCCATGTGGTACACATGAGACTAGGTTCTCCCCCTTTGGCACGTGTTGAGGTGATACACTCGAAAAAGCTAGTTTGCCCTCATCTCCACCTAGCCTTGTTCACACGTGCTAAGTTATTCATGCTTTATCCTTATCCATTAGCACAAGGTTTGAGGAGTTAGTTGAGCCTTGAGATGACTAGGGAAGAGTATTTAGTATTTACCCAAGCACCCTAGGGTTTTGATCCTCCATCTCATCCATCCACCTCATCCACTCATTCACACATCCCTAGGTGGTGCACTTCACTAAGAGGATATATCCACATTTTGCATAACCTTGTTCACACCTTGCACACACGTGAAGTGATTAGTTAAATTTGCACACTTTTCAAGGAGCTAAGCTAAATTTGATGAAGACCTTTTGCACAATTGGCTAGGGAGCACTTTCTAGGGTGAGAATTTCAAGGTTGACTTGGTTAAAGTGGACACAAATACACATTTTTCAAGGGTGCACTCCTCTCTCTTCAATGGCATGTGCATGGATGCATATTTTATTGTGAGGAGGTTGTTAAGTGGACATGAGGCACTCCTTCCTAGGGCGCACTAGAGGAAGGATTATTTTATTGTTTTGATCAAGATAAAGGTGTGCACCAAGGACCAAGGGCGCACTAGTTCATGGAGGAGTTTTATATTATTTCTTGGTCAAAATACTTCTAGAATGAATTAAACTAATGAAGACACATGCCATATCAAGAAGAGTGCCCTCCTTTTTAGCTTTACACATGGCGTTTGCATGATATATACTTGCCAAATCTTGAAATCATTCATCCATTTGGAAATTCGTCCTACTCATTTGACCAAGTATTATTATTATTTGGTGATGGTTATTTGTTGGAGAGCGCCCTCATCAAGAGGCTTGTACACTTGGCATCCTTGCACACATTTCGGAAAGCGCTCAACCTCATTTGACTTGGAAATTTTATTATTTTATTGAAGTAGTTATCTCTTGGAGAGTGCCTTGCACATGAGGGGGACAAATGGCACTCGGATTTTTCCTTTGCATGAAGATAAAGACGGAGGAAGGTGACATGTGGCACACAATCATCTAGAACATTGTATCCAAGCATTTTTCTATGGACTTTTGTCCTATTTCGCCCTCATAGGTAGTTATTGTAAATATTTTAATATTTTCTTAGGAAAATAATATTTTATTTGAGAGGAGAGTTGAGCTAAAACCTATATAAAGGTTTTCTCTTTCCATTTTGAATTGGGAAATTTTGGAATGAAGGAGCTTGTGAGCAAGCTAGCTCCAAGCTTATGGAGTAAGGTAACTTTTGTCTAAGTTATGTTGTCATTTATGTACAATTTATTATGTGTGGTATATATGTTCTAGCTACAAAATTGGTGAACTTCGATGACAGGATTAGATTGTTAAATCCAAGCTTAAGGAGTGCGTTGTCTCAAGGAGAGGAATTCAAGCCCTAGATATCCTATTGTGAGTGCATGCTTGCACCTTGTCCAAGAGAGGAGGTTTAAAGCCCCATATATCCTATGGTGAATGAATGCTTAATAGCTTCTTTGTTTGGATGGGTTGTGGAGCTCCTATTATGAGTCCATTCCCTTCTTACCTTGTAACACTTTGTTGCCAAATCTTCTTGTAGAAAAGCCCTCTTAGATTGCATCCATGACTCCATTGCCCAAACAATAAGGCATTGGATCCCTTTCATCCATCTCCCCAACTCTTTTTGTTGTGTTTGTTGCTAATCTCCCTTTACTCCCAATCTATACCATACAAATTAAGCCTAGCAACCATAGGGAAGCCCCCCTTGACTTAGGTAGACCGTTGTCTAGACTCAAAAGTGAAGAGGAATGTTGGTGAGGTGACAGTGGCCAACTTCCTAGTTCTCCATCTAGGTGTTAGAACTTTTCATCTTTGGGTGTGGGATTGTGTGGCAACATTTTGGTGTCGTTATTGGGGATAAAGTCCATTTCCCGGATCTTGTAGATTAGCTACACCTTGAAGCATATTGAAGATTCTGGCAACTCCATAGCCCAAGCAATAAGGCATTGGATCCCTTTCATCCATCTCCCCGACTCTTTTAAACTTTCCATTTCATTTTTGTTGTGTTTGTTGCTAAGCTCCCTTCACTCCCATTCCATACCATAGAAAGTGAGCCTAGCAACCATAGGGAATCCCCCCTTGACTTAGGTGCACCTTTATTTAAAGTGTAGAGGAGTGTTGGTGAGGTGACAGTGGCCAACCTCCTAGTTTCACATGTCCCCATCTAGGTGTTAGAAATTTTCATCTTTAGGTGTGAGATTGTGTGGCAACACAATCTCCCTTCTATTAATAACAAAAACAATCCTTATTGTTACTATTTTTAAAAGAAATGATAGAAACAATCCTTCAAATTATCGGACAATTATGATGAGCCTTCTTCTGGCTAAGTTGTATGTATTAATATTGGAGAAGAAGATTAGCTCATCGCTTGAAATTCATGATAAGAGAGCTAAGGGCAAACTAGTTTTCGAAGTTATCTTTCGACCTTAGACTACCTAATCACTCTTAGGATTATAGCGTTAGATTGTTGAAATAACAAGGTTAATCTCTTTGTTATTTGTTGACCTAAAAAAATCTTTTGATATAGTTCCTACAAATTACCTCTGGAAGAGGTAGAAGATATTGGGGTTCCTTTTGGATTGACAGTTTCAGTAATAATGCTATACGAGAGGGTCATTTTCAAGTTTAGAAATAACAATGGTTGGTCAAAGGAAACCGATTGTAATAGAGGTCCTAAGCAAGGTTGTCCTTTGTTGCCTACTATTTTTGGTATTTCTATTGACAAGTTAGATCAAATAAGATAAGATAAGATAATTGTATTAATGTCCAACAAATGACCTCTAAAGTAGGTCAATGGGATTGCTGGCTACAATGATGTCAATACAAAGCAAGAGCACTAAGGCGGTCCTATAAAAGGCAAGATGTAGAAAGTAAAGAATGAATCTTCTCTAGATCTTGGAAAGCAACTCCAAAGATGGAGACACAATCCAGGATAGAGATGTACAAGCTAAGTGGATCTATGAACGGTGATATAAATGGTACAAGCCTATCTTGGTTTGCTGTAATCACTACTCCTAACATTCAATGCCGAATGGAGAAAGCTCAAAGTAGCTGTCTCTCCAAAGGAAAAACGGGAAGAGGAGATGCATTGCATACTATATTGTTGCCTAGAAGAGTGAGCCCGTCGTTGTGGCCCAGAAGATATTGTCTCACTGTTGGTTTGGTTGTTGGTTATTAGAGATATAAGGCTTACCCATGTAATAAAGTCATCTTAGTGACTTTAGGTTAACAGATTAGGGGTTTTGTCTTTTAGGGTTTTGGTCTCTCAATCTCTTTATAAGAGTGTGTACCCTCATTGTAATATGGGACCGTTCAACAATAATATCGTTCAGTGTTTATGGAGATCATGTTTTCGGTATC
>SNQJ01S0146707.1:0-23869 GCA_010110895.2 Picea sitchensis | reverse complement strand
TTTTTATAAAATCATAAGAATATTATCTTTATGAGAAATAAATTTCATATTAATAATATTGTTTTTATTATAAAATTAAATCTCACATAATACAAACATTGCAACAACTCAAAATCCCACCTAATATAAGCACTGCTAACACTTCAAAATGCCATAAAAGATAACTGTTTTATTGTCACTAAAATTATACCCTTGAAGACTTAAAAGTATTACAAAACGTGGATCCAAAAATTTCATAATAAAAAATATAATCCTTATTGGTATTGTCAATATTAAAATAAATATAATCTTTCTTCATATTATTAAAAGGCATTGTCTAACTGTTCAACGTTTTGTTTTTTTAGTCGGAATTCGACAACATAAATTTGCAAGAAATCATAATTTTCTATTGTTTAAATTGTATTTTGAATGCAGGAATAAATTTGGCGTGCTGAAAAACCCCCGAGACATTCAGATTATACAAAATTAACCACTCAAATGTGCAGATCCAACAATTTATCACCAGATTTCGAGCAAATATCTTTGAAACAATCCTAAAAAAATGGCCAAAACATAAAATGTTTAAACTATGACTCATTAAAATTAAAAATATGCACCAACCTAAAAACCTCAATAAAAATCTCTAACATTGAATCATTGTGAAATAAATCACATTAACATATAAACATTTTAGAAAACTTAAATAGAACACATAAATCATTGTATAAACTTAATAACATAATAATAGAAGAAATGAGAAGGGGAACGGGAAGGCACTCGAAGGCGTTGAATGAATTATTTGTTAGATGGGCATTCAAGGAAGGTCGTGCCTGATGATGTTAATGCTTGCTCACTAGATTGAATAGTTATTAGACATGAGCATTGATACTCTAAGCAAGTGTCGGTGTTGGTGTTGGTGTCGGGTTTTTTTCATCGCGGAGTGCTATACTTCACATGAATGGAGCAACGCAAAGTCCAAACAGTTCAACAAGAAATAAATGGTAAACTCTAATACTTTTCAAGTCGATGGTAATAGCTCAAGTGGTTGGGAGGTAAGTTTTGTACTCTCTCCACCTAAATTCAAGTCTCTAATGAGACATTTGGCCAATAGTGATGAGGTTAGAAGGGTAGGCATCCTCTAAGTGTGAGACCCACAAGTGTGTTTCCAAATGTTTTATCCCTTGCTAACTCATAAATTACCTAACTAGTGTTGGTTTACGAGATATTTATAGTGGTGACTCCCACTAAATTTGTTGGACACCAAAATTAAAATTAACACTTGGCACATGATTGAATTCGAAATGATGGTTGAGATGAAGGATTTAAAATATTTAGATTGTGAAAGAGATGGAATCAACAGTAACATTGAGAAGCTTGAATATGATAGTGATTTTATAAATTTTAAGAGAATTAAAGTTTTAAGGTATTAGGAAATTTTGTTGATATCTCAAGTTGATTAGAATTGGATCTTCAAAGATTTGAAATGTCAAAGTTTAATTCTTTGGTTGTTTTGAGCTTAATCACCCTTGTGAATTTCAATGTTTGAAACTTTTTAAAATCCTTATTGATGCATGTATTATACCTACATTATGCCTTGAGAGAAGCTTCTTTATGCTTTTGAAATAATTGTTGGACAATTGGTTTGGATAGTTGGTTGTCATTGATGTCAACTCTTGGAGAGTGATCTTGGAGATTGATGTTAACCCTTGGAGAAGTCCAGAAGCCCGAGATCGTTGGACAATTTTTTATCATCTGTATGATCGAGTTTGATTGTGAGTTAGTTGATGTCAACATATGTGATGGATACATTTGATGAAGTCTACATGAATCCCCAGAGGTGTGGTTATGGAACCCAAAGTTTGTTGAGGAATATGAGCATCAAATATAGTGAAAATGCATATAAGATATTGATAGATGATTATTACTCATTGTGTTGTTTTTGGTGATATGTGGAATGCCACGTGGTTCCTCACAGTTAGGGAGATATGGATTTGTAAAGTTGGAATCCCCGAAGAGTGGTCAAGAAGCCCCTAGTTTGTTACAAGTCTTGGTCAAAGGATAAAGTGGTTGCAACAAGAAATCCCTAAAGTAAGGAGAGTGGTTACTATGAAAAAGTATATAAACACTTCAAGGAGTCTCTCATAATGACACATACTTACATTGAATACATATCTTGCGAATGTTATGGTTATCTTTTTATTGACAAATCTGAGGTTAAATCTGACGTCAAGTCTGAAGTTACAAAGGAAGGTCGAAGGTGAAAGTCTTGGAGTTGAAGAAACTATGAGTAACCCTAGTTTCTGAGGCATCTGCAAGTTGAAGGTCATAAGGGCATAGATGTATGTGGTCTTCAATGGAGAAATGTGTGGATATCTGCGAGTAGTAGTAAAGGAAGTCACAGATATGTGAAAACCTTGTGAAAGGGTGAGAAGAGATGTTGGTACCTGGTTGCTAAGGATCGTGGAATAAGTTACATTTCAGTTCACAATACAACATGTCAGATATAGGATCAAAGAAGTATTATTGGCTATCTTGGTGTATGGTTTGGTTACATGTTATGGTGCATACTTGAGGCTTGGTATATTGTGTTATGAGGTTGTATCTTGGTGATATTAGGGAGCATTCTAGAGGCATGTGTTTGTGTGATTTGGTATATTACTTGAGGCCCATCATTGGATGCATGGTATATGTTGGTTGAGGTATACTTGGTGAGATACATTGCTAGTTCATATCTTGGTTTAGTGGTATATGGTGTATGACATGATATGGTATATGATTGGTACATGGTATGGTGTTGATGTACATGGTTGATGTGCATAGTTGGCACTTGGTATGGTACATGGTAGAGGATTGGTACATGATTGATACATGATATGGTACATGATTGATGGTACATGTTGATGATACAAATTGTGGTATACAATTGATGCTTGGTATGGTACAAGTGTTGGTGCATGGATGATGCACATGTTGTGATATAGGTTGATGTTTTGGTACATGCTTGGTAGAGGCATGTGTTGGTTATATTGGACATCTAGTTGAGATGCTTCCTTGGTGTATAATCCATGTGAGAGGATCTGGTTGAGTATCGGTGATCGTGACAAGGTGGACAGGTTGATCAATGACATGATGATGTGACAGGTTGGATACAATGACAAATTAGATATAGTGTCAGGTTACATGTTGATGTGACAAAGGCTGTGATAGTGAAAGTGATAGTGTCAGTGGAAGTGGCAGTGATTGTGGTAGTGATAGTTGGTCTACACTTATATTTCAGAGCCGTAGGACGGGGCAAGGAAAGGGGGTTGTAGCCTCCTTCCGGTTGGTGCCGAAGAATCAAGGAGTTAGAACTTCCTTTAGGTTGGAGCTTGAGACTCAAGGGGTTGTAGCCTCCTTCTGGTGGAGCTAGAGAATTCAAGGAGTTTTAGCTTCCTTCAAGGTGGAGCCTGAGAATAGGGGTTGGAGTCTTCTTCCAGTTGTAGCTAGAGAATTTGGAAGTTGGTGCTTCCTATGAATGAATTCTTGATATATATAAGAAATAATTTAGTGGTTTTCTCCCATTTGGGTCTCCATGTAAATATTGGTGTACCGTGTATTTGATGTGATGTTGCTTATGATTATATGCTCATGATGTATTGAATGCAAGAATGGATGATACATTGATGTTAAATCGATGAAATTTTTTGTTAAAGTTAAAGAATATAGATTGGTTAAAAGTGGTATAAAGTGCTCATATTGATTCAACCCCCCTCTTAGTATTCCATCAATTGGTATCAGAGCAGGTTCCTTCAAGAAATAGTTTAACCACTGGAAGGTAGATCATGGATTGCAGTGTGAATGGAGTACCAATGTTTGATGTTCATAGTGGTTTTAAGTATGAGTATTGGAGGTCAAGGATGGATTTTATTTAAAGGCACATGGGTATGGTTTTTGGAAATCAATTGTGATAGGATACAATGGTACAAAGAAAACTAAGACTGCAACCAAGAAGGAATTAAAGAAGAACAAGAAAATAGAAATGGATTTTATTTTGGAAGGACTATATGATTTAGTAAAAGACAAAGTGGGTAAATGCTCATCAAATAAAGAAATTTGGGATAAGCTACATAATATCTATTATTCTCCGATCACAGAGACAAATAATGCTAAAGAAGATACAAGTACATGACAAGAAGAAAAATGTTGATAATTCCAGACATACTCAGAAGAAGAAGAGTGTGAAGTGGACATTAAGGAATAATTTAACTACACCTTCACTCAACTAAGCAAAGAAAAGAAGGAAAACCAGTTCCTCAAGGAAGAATTGGTTAAGCTAAAGGAAAGTCCTCAAATCTCAGAAGAAGTACATCAGATTATTACAGGTTTATAGGATCAGTTGAAAGAATCCAAAGAAATTGAAGAAACACTAAAGAGTCAGAAGCAATACATGGAAGCCAAAATAGTAGCACAAAAGGAGGAAGCATAAAAGAGAGAGAATACATTGATAGATCATCTCAAGGAAATAACTAAGAACCTAAATCAGATTGAAGCAGAATTTGGTCAATAAAAGAGAAGACTTGAAAAGGAAATCATCTCTTTGATTATCCAACTTGAATAAGCAAAGAGAACAAAAGAAGTAATGAAGAGTTAGATGATGAAGAAAGAAGAAGAGGTTGAGAAGCTTGAAGAAGAAGTTGTCACATTAAAACCCAAAATTGTCATGCTCAACAAGAATGATAAAGAGACAGAAACATCCACATCGTCAGTAGAGAATGTTGAAGAGAAGCACTCTAAGTTTCCAGAAAAGAAGAATGAAGAAAAGAGTAAGAGTTATGCATAAGTACTCAAAGGAAGGAATCACGATCAACCAATATCAAAGAAAAATAATAGAGATGCATCTTCAAGAAGATCCTCCACATTTAATCCACACAAAAGATTCAATCATGATCATGAACAACCAAGGACGGAATTCAAAAGGACTACACCACAAAGAAAACCATTCACTCCCAGGTGTGTAAATTTATTTTATGGTCATTGTTTTTATTGTACTAACGCTGGACATAAAGTTGCAGATTGGGCTTATGGAAGAAATATTCAAACAAGAAATACTTATGTGGCTCCATAGAATATTGAATGTTACAAATGACACAATTATGGTCACAAAGATCATGATTGTAGAAGCATGATGGATACTTCTATGAAAGAGAACACTGATATCATATATAATAAAGTGTGGAAAAGAAAACAAGAACATGTAAAGGAAGATTAGATAAATGAAGGACACCCATAAGTCATACTCTCAGGATTGGCAATAGTACGAGATCAAAAAAAATATACAGGGAAAAAGGAATATGTCAGATATAGGAAGATTTGGAGAAGAAATGGAAAACAATAAGAACAGGTGAATAAAGACCAGGTCCTAGAGATCATAGGATTTTCAATAGTACGAGAAAGAAAATAAGAACATGTGAATAAAGAATAGGTTTACGAGATTGTACTTTCAGGAATTTTAGTGTGAGATCAATACACATGCCGAAATAAAGAAGTCAGATTTCAAAGAGATGATGAGTCTATAAATGAAGAGAAATATTACTTCGCATCATAGCAGGTATTTTTGTGAGCCACCCCACTTGGATACTCCCAGTAAATATGAATATTGAACAGGGGGAGTCAGTGTTGTTGGAAAATTGGTTGTCATTGATTTCAACCCTTGGAGAGTGATCTTGGAGATTGATGTAAACCCTTAGAGATTGATGTCAACCCTTGGAGAGGTCCAAAGATGTTGGAAAATTGATTGAAATTTGTATGATCGAGATTGATGGTGACTTAGTTGGGTACATTTGATGTAGCCTACATGTATCCCCGAAGGTGTGGTTATGGGACCCAAAGTTGATTAAGGAACATGGATATGAAGGACAATGAAATTGCAGGTAATACTATCATAGATGGATAATACACATCGTTTCATTTCCGATGATATGTGGAACTCCAAGTGATTCCTCATGGTTAGGGAGATATGACCTTGTGAAGTTGGAAGCCCATAAGAATGGGAAAGAAGCCTCTAGTTGGTTACATGTCTTGGTGAAAGGGTAAAATAGTTGTAACAAGAAACCCTTAAAATAAGGAAAGAGGTTACCTAGCATTAGTATAAATACACCTCAAAGAGTCTCTCATTTGGGCACACACTTACATTGAATATATATCTTGTGAATGTTATGGTTTATCTTTCTATGGTAAATCTACTAGTGAATCTGAGGTTGAAGTGGCATCATTTTTCTGAGACAACGAAGGTATGAAGGGTCGAAAGTTTCCAAGTTGCAGAAAACTGGAAACCCTAGTTTTCTGAGATTGTATGTAGGTTGCAAGAGGATAGGTGACATACATACATAGTCCGCAATAGGATAGGTCACGTACATATGGAGGCTGCAAGAGGACGGGTTGCGTATATGAGGAAAAGTTTGAAAAAGAAGGTATGGTTGAGTTGAGACAAGGTTTGATGGTACAAAACAATTGATACATGGTTTGAGATGGTATGCTTCAAGTTTCATGAGTAAACGTATGTCATTTATGCATTTGTTTGAGGCTTGTATCTTGGATGATATGACACATTCTTAAGGCATGTCTTGGAGGCCCTTGATGGTGCATGGTTGAGGTGATATTGTTACATGCTTGAGACACATTCTTGGTACTTGGTATATGGTTGTTATGGTTCATTATTAGAGGCACATCTTTGTGATATTGGCATATACATTAGGCTTATATTATGGTACATGCCATGATTGAGAGTGATATGATATATGGTTGAGACACATCTCATGGTATATGGAATATGGTATATGGTATGGTACAAGTGTTGATGTACATGATTGATGTACATTGTTGATACATGGTATGATACATGATTGATACTTGGTATACATGGTTGATGGTTGAGGCATTTGGTACATGTGTTGGTGCATGGTTGATGCACCTGTTGTGATACATGTTGTGGTACATGGTTGATTCTTGGTATGGTACATGTTGATGGTTTGGTATATGCTTTGGTACATGGTTGAGACACATATCTTTTGATGGTATGTTGGTGATCTTGGTACATTCTTGGTAGAGGCATGTGTTGGTGATGTTGGGCATCTATTTGAAAGGTGTCCTTGGTGTATAATCCATGTGAGAGGATGTGGTTGAGCATCAATGACAATAACACTTTGTTTATAGTGATAGGTTGATAGTAACAGGTTGGATATAGTGACAGGTTACAGGTTGATGTGAAAGAGGTAGTCACAGTGGTAGTGATTGAGGTAGTGACAATTGGTATACACTTATATTATAAGGTGGTTGGATGGGGAAAGGAAAGGGGGTTGTATCCTGCTTTTGGTTGGAGCCAGAGAATCAAGAAGTTGGATATTCCTTCAGGTTGGATCTTGAGAACTAGGTGGTTGTAGCCACCTTCCGATTGGAGCCGGAGAACCAGGGGGTTGTAGCCAAAGAATTCAGGGAGTTGTAGCTTCTTTTAGGTTGGAACTTGTAAATAGGGGGTTGTATCCTCCTTCCAATTGAAACTGGAGAATTGGGAAGTTGGTTCTTCTTATGAATGAATTCTTGATATATATATAAGAAAATATTCCGTGGTTTTCTCCCATTTGCGTTTCCACGTAAATACTAGTGTACTATGTTCTTGATGTGATGTTTATATGATGTTTCTTATGATTACATGCTTATGATATATATATTGAATGAAATCATAGTGATACATTGATGATAAACTGTTGAACATTGTGGATAAAGTGAAAGAATATATATTGTGGTTAAAAGTGGTATAAAGTGCTCATACTAATTCACCCCCCTCGCAGTATTCCAACAACTACAGTAGCTACTACAAATAAAAGAACCATCTTTCGATTAGTATGAAGTGATTACAGAGATAGACTCAGAGCAGTCAGATAACATAAGTACAGAGAAACAGATTCATCGATTGAGAAATAATGTTCCCATACATGTATCAGTTAGCAGTTACAGAGGCATAAGTTTATGATTGTATTGAACGTATATATTAAGGGAGGGATATCTTCAGTATAGATTGTTCCAGACAGGTAGAGTTTGATGAGAAGATAGATCAGATCAATGGAAAAATTTGATTCATTCTAATAAATAGGAACACGTGATGACCAGTTGTAGCATATTCAGGTGAAGTCTTCACGATAGTTCAATGACAGATGGGTCAAAATTGTGGATAGTTGAGTAGCAGGGTTATGAACAATATGTGACATATGGACAGAGATGGATTTGTGAGATGCTTATAATGTACATGAAACAAAGGTCATATGCATAACAACATATTTACAATTGGAATTAGTGGAATCAGGCTAGTCACAGAAAGGAAAATCAGTGAAAGGAACAACAAAACGAGGAAAGAGAAATTGTCAGTAGAAGCTATATCAAAAGAAGGAAATCATTGAACATGGAAAGTGATTGAAGAAATCAAGTAATGAATGGTATTTTATGTATGTCAGTGAATTTTAAGAGGAAGCACCAATGGACAATAAGTAGCACTGGAAGTGAGGAAAAGAAACATATACACATAGCCTTACATTGATCTACACAATATCTTGCAAAGAAGTCAAAGGAAGATAAATCATCAGAGAAATAAATATAGAAAGGAAGATAAGTAACATACATACATGGAGACATACTCACAAGGGGGAGCTATTCTTTTTCACATGATTGGTTGGAGAAGGTATAGTGTCAGGAGGAGATATATTGACAAGGGGAGTTAACCTTTGGTCAAAGAGGAAGAGAAAGAATAGAGGCATGAAGACATGAGGAGCATCCCCAAGGGGAGATACCCTTTTCCATTGATGTCAAAGTGGGGGAGATAGAAACATTGATGATGAGCAATGATCACAGGGGAACATGAACATGAATGTTGCCATGTCTAAGTGTTGTCATCAATGTTGGTGTTTCCATCAATGCCAAAGGGGGAGATTTTTGGATAGTTGGTTGTCATTGATGTCAAATATTGGAGAGTGATGTTGGAGATTGATGTCAACCCTTGGATAAGTCTAGAAGCCCGAGATCATTGGAAAATTGGTTATCATCTGTGTGATCGAGTTTGATTGTGAGTTAGTTGATGTTAGCATATGGGATGGATACATTTGATGAAGTATGCATGAAGCCCCAGAGGTGTGGTTATGGAGCCCGAAGCTTGTTAAGGAATATGGAAATTAAGGATAGTGAAAATACATATAAGATACTCATATATGGCTAGTACTCATCGTTCCATTTCCGATGATACGTGGAATTCCACGTGATTCCTTACGGCTAGGGAGATATGGCCTTGTAAATTTGGAAGCCCCGAAGAGTGGTCAAGAAGCCCCTAGTTTGTTACAAGTATTAGTCAAAGGGTAAAGTGATTGCAAAAAGAAATCCCTAAAGTAAGGAGAGAGGTTACTATGAAAAAGTATATAAACATCTCAAGGAGTCTCTCATAATGAAACATAAGTACATTGAATATATATCTTGTGAATGTTATGGTTATATTTTTATTGGAAAATATGAGGTTAAATATGATGTCAAGTCTGAAGTTACGAAGGAAGGTCGAAGGTGAAAGTCTCGGACTTGTAGAAATTGTTAGTAACCCTAGCTTTTGAGGCATATGTGAGTTGCAGGTTAGAAGGGCACGAGTGTACATGGTCTTCAGTGGAGAAAAGAACGAATATCCATGGGTAGTAGTAAAGGAAGTCCCAGATCTATGAAAAGCTTGTGAAAGGGTGAGAAAAGATGTTGGTACCTGGTTGCTAAGGACTGTGGAAGAAGTTACAGGTCATTTCATAGTTCAACAAGTTAGCTATAGGATCAAAGAATTATTATTGGCTATCTTGGTGTATGGTTTGGTTACATGTTATGGTGCATACTTGAGGCTTGGTATATTGTGTTATGATGTTGCATCTTGGTGATATTAAGGGGCACGCTAGAGACATGTGTTTTTGGGCTTTGGTATATGACTTGAGGCACATCATTGGATGTATGGTACATGTTGGTTAAGGTATACTTGGTGAGATACATTGCTGGTTCATATCGTAGTTTATTGGTACATGTTGTATGTCATGATATGGTATATTATTGGTACATGGTATGGTGTTGATGTACATGATTTATGTGCATGGTTGACACACGGTTGACACTTGGTATGGTACATGGTACAAGATTGGTACAATATTGATACATGATATGGTACAAGTTGATGATACAGGTTGTGGTATACAGTTGATGCTTGGTATGGTACAGGTGTTGGTGCATGGTTGATGAACATTTTGTGATATAGGTTGATGGTTTGGTACATTCTTGGTAGAGACATGTGTTGGTGATATTGGACATCTAGTTGAGAGGTTTCCTTGGTGTATGATCCATGTGAGTGGATCTAGTTGAGTATCGGTGATAGTGACAGGTTAGATACAGTGACAGGTTGGATACAATGACAGGTTACAGGTTGATGTGACAGAGGCAGTGACAATGACAATGATAGTGGCAATGGGAGTGATTGTGGTAATGACAGTTGGTCTACACTTATATTTCAGGGCAGTAGGACATGGCAAGGAGAGGGGGTTGTAGCCTCCTTCTGGTTGGTGTCAGAGAATCAACGAGTTGGATCTTCCTTAATCTTGGAGCCTAAGAATCAGGGGGTTGTAGCATCCTTCTGGTTGGAGCCAGAGAATTCAAGGAGTTGTATCTTCCTTCATGTTGGATCTCGAGAATAGTGGGTTGGAGACTCCTTCCAGTTGCATCTGGATAATTTGTATGTTGGTGCTTCCTATGAATGAATTCTTGATATATATAAGAAATCATTCCATGGTTTTCTCCCATTTTTAATTCCACGTAAATACTAGTGTACTGTGTATTTGATGTGATGTTGTTGATGTGATTCTACTTATGATTATATCCTCATGATATATTAAATGAAAACATAGATGATACATTGATGATAAACTGCTGAACATTATTATTAAAGTGAAATAATATATATTAGTTAAAAGTGGTATAAAGCGTTCATACTGATTCAACCCTCCTCTCATTATTCCTTCGAAAATTGGCTAAGGAAAATAATTTTATGGCCATGCAGAGGTATGGATAGGAGGAGGGAGCTTGTTTCTCTATTCTATACAAAAAACACAAGTAAAAAGATAAAAAATCAATCAAGGCATAATTATTACACACAAGTTTTGGTCACGAGGAAGCCACATTAGCTCTGCACTCTGTAATGACATGTGGAATTGGTGATGTGGCATAAGGTACATGGAGGTTCAAACCAACTAGAGTTTTTTTCCATGTTCTTGCTTCACACAAGGAAAAAACAACACAAACTAAAGGCACATAGAGTTGGTGACATAGTACAAGATACGTGAAGGAAAGAAGGGAATCAAAGGAGGCACACCTATGCACTCTCCACTCCACAAAGACAAAGGGTTATGTGGACAAAAGCATGGGAAAGGCATGCAAATAAATAGACCCACCTACCTTCACATTTGGAATCCACATAAAAGAAAGGAGGACCCCGAGATAAATAAGGTTAATCCCTAGTTGGCATGTGATGTGGCCACTGGGATGGCTCCACATGTATAGGAAAACCAATCAAAGGCCACCACATGATAAATGAAAGAGTCCAAAAGGTTGTTTCCTAAACATAAAGAACCCAATGCCTAAGAAAGGTAGGGTAACTATTTATAGAGTCAATTGGCATTCAAGAAGATGGAAGAGTAGTTGGATAGGTTCATCCGATAGAAATTTGGGTTTCTATAATAGTTTCTTGAGTCCTTTGGCCTTCTAATTGAATGTTGAGGAGATAAAAGCTAACATGATAAATAGATAAAGGAGTTTTTTTAGTTCCACCATTAGAGTTACTAGGTCCACATGAAGGGAGCCATGTGATGAAGAAAAAAATAGAGTCAACCTCTCATTACAAAGAGGAAGATGATAATCTCCACCAAGGTATAAATTTGACATGCACTCCTACCTGTTAAGTAAATTTTTTATGATTGGTTTCTTTTTAAAACTGCTCTGCATATGACGTGTCATATTTATTTTTTCCTGCCATTTAAATATTATGTATTATGTGTGTTTTTGTTACTTCTATTATAATGAAAATTATTTAATACCTTTGTACATGGACATGCTCAATAGTACAAAGGTAACCTGGTCAATGGTCACAACAATCAAGAATGGGATAGGGTGGCCAAATTTCAAATCATTAGCATAGGATCTCTACTATCTTCACCATGACTGTCTAATTTTTGTGTGTCGAATCTCCTAGAGTATGCCATGTACTTTGAGGCAATATCATTCTAATTGTTTCAATTAAGACAAACCCTCTTGTATTACTTTTTAATGATGGCTTGTTTTACGTTGAGGATTCTGTATCCTCTACTAGAAACACTAAAGAAACTACATAAAATATCTCAAAATCAAACATGAAATTTCTATTTGACCTGGATAAACAAGAAAATTCAATTCTATTGTTTCTATGCGATAACAAAAATACCCTTCAATTTGAGTGCTCTTTCCCCATAGGGTGGCATTTTATATAGAATATTGATGGCCCATGGGTGTGGGAATACCGTGTGAGTCTCAACCTTCAGGTTTTAGGGTTCAATGTGTACAGTTGTAGATTGTAATTTTTTGCATGAGTCGCTATAGATATGGGATTTTTCTAGCATGCCCAAAGACCCACTATGGGAACAATTTTTGTGTATCTCACAGTCTCATCTCAGATTCTTCAACACTATGGTTGCTATCTATGCTTATCTAAGAGTCAAAGCCTCAACCAACGAGATAGCTAGTTTCTTTATTTTCCGCAATCCTATTTGGAAATGTTTACAGTTTCTTATGTAAGATCTTAGAGTCATAAACATATATGACATATATATCGCAAAAATGTATATACAAAAATGGATACGGGTAAATTTTTAACCCACCCATCAATTTGACGGTTTTAAAAATTAATTAACATCATCATTGGCATGTAGATTTTAAAAGTGCTAGTATATGGTGGTTAAATAATAAAAAAATGGGTAAATACTCATCAAATTTAACCACTGATCTCCACCCTCACAAAGAGTAGAAAAAGAGCCATGTTGAACCGTGTTGATTCGACATACTAAAATGATCTATAGTTGTTTCATTAAGGCATTGAAGTTCATTTTGGGAAGTTTCCCATTTGACAATAGTGAAAAAGGAAGCATCCTTCCAATTGACCATTAAGGAGATCTAATATTTGTACAAAGAGGGAGAAGTCAACCCAACTTTTGTAGTTTTTTTAGAGCCAATATTTTGGAGTAGAAGAAGGAAAAATGTGTTGTTGTGTCTACAACAAGAGATCACCTATAGTAATGGATCAAATTTCAATAAATCTAAATGCATAAATAAACACAACAATTTGCAATTGTTAATTGATAAAAATAAAGATGGTTTTATTATTAATTGCATAATCCACATGAGAAGTTTTATTATTAATTGCATAATCCACATGAGAAGTGAGTGGTGAGAATCTTACCTGAGAGTTGCATGAATTAAATTACTTACAACATTGTGAATGTAGAACCATTGCACTCCAATCACTGAATCCATCATGATACAACCATGTGTGGGAGACAACTCTCCACCCAACCAACCCCTCAATCGGGACAATTAAGAGTCCCATACTTTCAATTGAAGTAATAAATAATAAATAAAAAGTCTTAAATAATAAACAGATAACAATAAATTAAAGTAAAATGAGTAACAATAAATAAATAAAGATATAATAAAATAACTAAGAAATTATTGATATTCATGTAATATGTGTTGAGATGATTATCATATTCATGATGTTATGTTAATATATGATTCCATTTATTATGCTAACCTAATGCTATATCTTTGATAAAGATATGTTGAGGTCATGATCTTATGATAGTATTTCATAATGTGATGGCATGTGGTAATTGCATGAAGTTTTTATGATAAGGTGTTTCATGATGACATGCAAGAGTTAGCATCTGTATTTTTTCCTATGAGATGATGATATTATGATTATAAATAATTCATTAGTTGTATGTTGTGAGGTGGCGATTGAAAAGAAATCCACTAGTGGGCCAAGAGGGCCGATTTATTCGACTATCTCGTGGGAGCCCAAAACCATGAAGGAGACTATCTACGAAGAAAAATATTATGGGCCGGAGACAAACTCAATTAATCAACCTATGCCAGTGGGTCATTTTCTTTGTATAATTCTCAATGGGAAATGGGAGTATCTTGAGAAGATCATAGTGCTTAATATTGAAGTTGTCATGCCGAAATCCAGGAGAAGGGCTAGAGTAGTACTTTCCAGTGGTGTTGTGGTATTGGACTTCGATGCCTGGGGTTGGATACCTGGTAGGAGTTGTGGAGGAATTTTAGGTCATCCTTTCGAGATTACTAGGGTATGTGAGTACTATGTTGGATGCCTTCTTGGGCATATGATGCCTCGAGCCTTGGGGATCTGGTTAGACATATAATATTTAAGCATGGTACCAAAAGTTGAAAAGAAGAGCTAGAGAGTACTCACGCTTCCCCAATGTTGTGAAGTGGAATTTGTTGAAATGGTTACTCCAATCCTAGGTATCTTGTCATCTAATGATTTCCTTACTACAAATCAAATTATCATCTCAAAAAACAAAAATACACTGCTGGAATATTCAACTTAAATAAATATAGAGGAAGAAATACTGGAAACCAAAAAATCACGCACAAGACACACATATATTTTTCCCATCAACTAAGCTTATCATTCAAATAACTTCAAAGCTTACAAAAGATCCCTTTGATCCAAATTTATGAGAGAAAAAAAATAAATAATAGATTGAATACAATAACACAAAGATACAGAGAAAAACAACATATATCCAGTGAACAATAAATTCTATTGAATAAATAAAATAGGCTGAAACTGTAAAACTGTAGAACTAAAAACAACTTGCTCAAATGGTGGTATCTATCTATGAGAAGAGATGTGGCTACTACACACATCCGTCTGAGAAAAATGATTACAATGAGGCTCCAGAGGCCTTTTTAACATTACACATGAATGCCAAAAATCTATACATCTGAAAACCTAACCCTAGGATATGAAACACCAAAAGTTATGTGGGCCCCAATGGGTAAGTTGGTACCTCAACTTCCCAGGGTCGTAACTTTTGCATACGACTTTCGTTTTAGGTGTGTGATAACCTGTTGGAAAGGTGTTTTCGAGAAATACACATTATGCCATTAAAAATTGACTCTGTCTATAGCTTGACTGTGGCAACCCAAAAGAACACTATTTAGGGCCCCAGAACGACCTTGGAAGTACAAAAATATGTACTGACATGAAAAATTCCAAAATAAGCATGTTGGAATAGGTGGGAAGCCACCAATATCCACTTGGATGCTATGTAGGGATTTAGGATAGCCCTGAAAGTACAAAACCCACAATTACAAAGAAATGTAATCATTACAGAGAAATGTGTTGAACTACAAACTATCAAAATGATCCAGTTGGAATAGGTGGGTGGCCACCAATATCCACCTAGATCAGTCCTCCCCCCTTTCGAAGCAATGGTCTCCATTGGATTGATTTCCCCCATCAGGTGATAAAATTTCTACTGAATTTGGCCCCGAGTGAGCCATTTTCCTTGGTGCAGGAGCTTCCCTGCCTTGATAACCCGATAAAGCTAAATCCTCTACTAGCAAGTGCCCTTGACCTGTGTGTCCACTATATGATCAGTGGATGCCTATTCTATGTAGTCAATGTTGAGGTCTATTGGTTTCAACTGTTTTGCGATCTCTCAGGTGTCCAATAATGGTGGAAAATATGGTTGGAGGAGGTACACAATGAACACTAGGTGTAAACCAAGGAAGGGGGGAGTGTTGAGCTCAAAATCATTGTCACCCATAGCCTTGGTGATAGTGTAAGGCCCATAGTAAAATGGAAAGATATTTTGATGGGCCCCTGTAAGGTGTTCTCTCTGTAAATGTAACTATACCTTGTCTCCCACTTGAAACTTGTGTGGTACCTATTGTTGATCATGGCACTTCTTGTACTTAGTATTAGCTTTATGCAAAATCTCATGGACCTATTGGTGGATGTGCTGAATCCAATCAATGAACCTGGTGGCTTTGTTGGCCTTAGATGAAACATGGGAAGATTCTATTTGTGTGATTACAAGAGGTAGTGTAACATAAATGGGACCCAAGGGTTGGAATCCCATCCCCACCTGAAATGGGCTATGGCCAGTGGAGCTATGGAGAGCCCTATTGTAGCTGTGATGAACATAGGGAAGTATCTCATCCCATGTATGCAAATGTTTAGAGTTATACATGCATAGGATGTGCACAATCATCCGATTGACGACCTCTATTTGGCCATCAATTTGAGGGTGGAAGGCAATGAATTTAGTGAGCTTGGTGTCCAACAGTGACCAGAGACTCTGCCAAAATGTGCTGAGGAACGTGCTGTCCCAATCGAAGATGATGGTATGTGGTATCCCAAAATGGACCCACACTCATTCGAGGAAGAGCTTGGTAGTATCTACCATTGTGATGCTCTTCTTGCAGGCTGTGAGAATGGCCATCTTTGAAAACCGATCAACCACCAAAAATACACAATAATTTCCTTGCTTGGTGGAAGAAAGGCCAGACATGTAATCCATCAAGATGGATTCCCAAGGCCTATCGGGAGTCAGAAGAGGGGTGTATAAGCCTTGCTTCTTGATGGTTGGATTGGCAATGTCACATGTAGTGTAAGATTTGATATACTTGCTGACGTCCTGTCGAAGTTTTGGTCAATAAAAATGTTTCTATAGAATGACCACAATTTTCTCCATGCCAAAATGTTCTACCATCTGACTGTAGTGAGCCTCCCAAATAATATTTTCACGCCCTCTTGTAGGAACACAAAGGTGGACCAGATGGCATAACAATCTATCTTGAATGTGAAAATCAGTGACATTCACGCCTGTACCCAAGACTTGATAGGTGGTTGCGAAGTTAGGATATTGATGATAAAGTTGGGGCCACTCAAATGCCTCATTCCCACAGAAATGTAGCATGGTGGTGAGTGCAGCCAAGGGAGGTTGACTGAGGTAGTCAACGACACTATTTGTGCTCCCTGTCTTATAATTGATGTTGAGATGGAGTTGTTGTAGGTATGTCAACCACTTATGATGGTAGTTGTTCTACAACTTCCCGTGTGTCTGTATGAATTGCTGAGGTTTGTGATTAGTGTGGATGATTGTCTCCTTTCCTAGAATGTAATGTTTCCATTGACAATAGGCTTGTACAATGGGATACATTTCCTTGTCATAGATGGGGTATTTCTGGACAATATCTGAGAGTCTCTCCCTATGGTATGCTACTGAATGACCATGCTGAGTGAGAAATGCACCTACAACATAGTCAGATACATTTGTATAAATATTGAACACTTGTTGCAGATCAGGTAAGGAGAGTACTGGAGCTGAGAAAATGCTTCAGATCATAAAATGATCGTTGTTGTGCCTTCCACCATGTGAACTTTGCCTTGCCACCTCCCTTGGTCACTTGGATGAGGACCCATGAAATATGGGATAATCCCAACACGAATCGTCGGTAGAAGTTGGCAAGTACCAAGAAGCTTCGAAGCTCGGTTACTGTGGTCAGGGCTGGTCAGTCACATATGAATTGGATCTTAGCTGGATCCATTTGTACCCCATGTTCATCAACAATGTAGCCCAAGTATTGGACCTTGTTTATGCCAAAGGAGCATTTTTCCAAGTTGGCATACAACTTCTGTTGCCACAGACTGCTCAAAACCTATTGAATATTCTACATGTGCTCCTCCCAAGTTCAGCTGAAGATGAGGATGTCATCTAGATATACCACCAAAAAAGAGTTGGTGAAGGGTCTCAATACATCATCCATCAACCTCATGAAAGTTGCTGGTGCATTTGTTAGGCCAATGGGCATGACCAACCATTCGAAGAGACCTTCTTTAGATTTGAAAGATGTCTTCCATATATTAGTCGGTTCAATGGGAACCTAGTGGTATCTAGAATTTAGGTCAATATTGATGAAGAACTTGACCCCCTTGAGTTGGTCAAGAAGGTCATCAATTCAGGGAATTGGGTACTAGATCCTGAATGTGATTTTGTTTAATGCTATGTAATCAATATAGATCCGCCAGGTCCTATATTTCTTCTGCACCAGTACAATCAGGCTTCCACAAGGGGAGGATCTGGGTCATATGTTCTCCTTTTGAAGCATCTCTTGGATCCGACGATTGATTTCTTAATTTTCCATCAGTAAGTGATGATAAAAAATTCCATTAGGGAGAGGTGCAACAAGGGTTAGATCAATTGGATGCTTGACTTGGCAGTGCTTCTGTACCCTACTGGGTGAGGAGAATATGTATCTGTACTCTTCCACGATTCCATCCACTTGATTTTGTTGCAAAGAGAGGCTCTGTGTAGAGGTCACGGGTGTGGTGACGACCTTCTGCTTACTATGAGCATGGATCACAAAGAAGAAAAACTTCCTGGTCTATGAAATGACCTTACTGCATTTCTTAGTAGAGATTAAAGAAATAACGGTAGGTGGTGCTACCTATGGTATCCTGCACAATTATCTACCCAAAGTAATAATAACACTGTGGGGCCTAGACTCATACACAACATGTCACTTCCACAAATATGGCTGTCCTAAAATAACATCACAAACTTCAAGGGGATAAATATCACACAATACCTCATCTTTGAAGGGCTTGATGCCACAGGGAAGATGAAATTATTGGATGAAGCAAAGATCTCTTCCTTGGCAAAGCCAACCAATGGTGTAGGGTTGCGAGTGCAGTTTCATCAACAGGTCCAGCCGCTTGATGACCTATGATGAGATTAGGTTCTTCTGATTGCCTCTATTGACAATGAAATGAATCCGAGCCCCCTTTACCCACATCTGTGAGTGAAAGAGGCATTCGCCTTCCTATGGTTCTTTTGGTTTGCTTGGCTAGAATTTGGTGGTAGCAACAATGGAGCTGGATTCAACATTGATAATCCTCTTCCATCCTTCTGGATTTTATTAGGAGTCAGAATATGCCTCTGACTCGGAAATTTTCATCTCAACCACCAGTGACTGCTTGGAGCGATATTATTCGGTGTTGTGCCAAGGGATTTTATGGTATTCACACCACTTTCCTGTGTCCTTATCCGACTTCTCATTACCCTTCTTGTGTTACAACTTGGAATCATTGTCTTGAGAGTGGAAATATTTGGTCTATCCCTTGTTTTTTGGGTTGGGGTTGCCTTTTCCCTGCTTCGGCTGTGAGGATTTTACAGATCCAAACTCTCGCCTCTTCTGCTTAGATTTCTGCTCGATATTGACAACATATCTATAATCTGTACCCAATAATTCGATGTCCAGAAACTCCATTTTTGTTTGAATGTATCTATGAAAACTTTAGCACAATGATAGGGTGACTATACATATCTCGTAAATTTTCAACCTTCTTGTTGAAAGAAGAGGAAATGATAATCAAGAAACAATTGGTATCTGGATGATCACATGACACTCATAGTAATGATTATCCTTTATAGAGTAATCTTGTGATGGTGAACTTAACCAAGTAGATCCATATAGGATGAATGTTTTGATAACATTTCTCACAATATATATAAAAGTTGGTATTCATTATTTATTTATACAATCTAATAAATTTGATTTTGTTGATGAATCATGATGTTTTTATTGTTCTACATATGATATGTGTTGAGATTATTATCATATTCATGATGTTATGTTAACATGTGGTTCCATTTATTATGTTGATGTAATGTTATATATTTGATAAATATATGTTGAGGTTATGATCTCATGATAGTATTTCATGTTGTGGTGGCATGTGGTAATTGGATGAAGTTTTTAAGATAAGATGTTTCATGATGACATGCAAGAGTTATCATGTGGATTCTTTTGTATGAGATGATGATATTATTATTTAACCAATGCATTGATTGCATGTTTTGAGGTGGTGGTTGATAAAAAATCCACTAGTGGGTTGAGAGGGCTAGTTTATTTGATGATCACATGGGATCTTATGCCCACGAAGAAGAATATCTATGAATTAACACCTTATGGGCTGGGGGAAAACTTAACCAACCAACCTATGCTAGTGGTTCAATTTCCTTGTATAATTATCAATGGGAAATTGGACTATATTGAGAAGATCATAATGCCCGATATTGAAGTTGTGATGCTAAAGTCTAGGATACGGGTTGTAGTAGTACTCTTTGTTGGTGTTGTGGGATTGGAATTGGATTCTTGTGGTTTGGTACCTTGTAGGAGTTGTGGAGGAAGTTTAGGATATCCTTTCGATATGCCTGGGGTAGATAATGGCATTCATGGCCAAAGAAATATTGTTGAGACAATAATGAAGTTCAAATTTAAGCTCATTACACATCAACCATTAGATTAGACCTTTTGAATATTTTTATATTGGACCAAGGATGATAACTAGGAACCCCCTCAACAACATTTATGTTATGACCCAATGCCTTTAAAATGATAAAAAATCAATGAATACAGTTCAGTTCGAGGGGTAAAACTTGTTTTACAATACATCCAGTTCAAAGTACAATATAAGATGACATAAGATGCTCCTAATACTAGGTCTCCTTGGTGTATATATATATACCAAGGAGACCTAGTCTTAGGAGCATATAAGGGCACAAAGGGTACAATTATAATTAAAGGGTGCAATGAAGGGTTCTAGACGACATACAAATATAACACTAGAAATGTAATAATTCAATATCTAGGATTAATAAGGGGTTTTATACATAACATGGGGATTTGTCTAAGGATAAAATTTCCCTTCCCCTTCAAACAACAACACTTGACTAACCATGGGTGTTTCTGCAAGAAGAACTCATCTTCCCATTTCACCTCTTCCACTGATAGGTTCCTCTATTTGACGAGGTACTCTGTAATTTCTCGATTTCTCAACTGTTTAATCATTGTTTCAAGGATTGTTTCTAGTTGTAGTATGAATTTCCCTTCTTCACTAATCTCTTGTAAAATAATTTGGACTAGGAGATTGTTGCCAATGACCTTCTTTAAGTAAGAAACATGGAAGACTAGATGTACATGTGGAAATAGAGGCAACTCCACTTTGTAAGCCATACTTCCAATCCTTTGCAAAACCTTATATGGGCCATAATATTTGGGTTCTAATTTATTGTTCTTTTTTTTCTTGAGGGAAATATGTTTATATGGTTGTAGACTCAAAAATACCCAATCCCCGACTTCAAATTCCCTTTCACTGCGATGTTGATATGCTTATTGTTTCATCCTATTTTGTGCCATAACCAAGTTGTCCTTCAATAGTTTTAGAACCTCTTGTTGGTTCCCTATGTGATACTCCACTATTTGAAACTTTGTATTCCATTTCAAGGGTGATCTAATGGATAGAGGATGATATCCATAAAGTTCCAAAAATGGGGACATTTTTTATGAAGTATGGAAGGGTGTGTTGTACCACCATTCCACCAAGGGAACCCACTTGACCCATTGTGTCTATTTATCAAATGCAAAGAAACAAATATATCATTATAGAAATGTATTCACAATCTTATTTTTCCCATCAGATTGAGGATGGTAAGATGAGTCGTGACCCAATTGAGTACCCAAACAAGAAAACAATTTAGTTCAAAAATTTCCTGTGAAAATTGGATCTTTGTCACTTACAATAATCTTTGGGAATACATGTAGATTTTGAACTATTTCCATGAATGATGTATATACCATACTTTCTTTAAAAGGATGAGAAAGATAGAAAAAATGGACATACTTTGTTAGTCAATCCAATGCTACCATGATGGAAGTCTTTCCTTCGGATTTGGGTAAACCTGTAATAAAATCCATTAAAACGTCTTTCCAAAATTGAATTGGTATAACTAATGGTTGTAGGAGACTTGGTGTATTGATTGTCTCTCCTTTTTTATGTTGGAAAACTAAACATTCAAACTTAAATTTTTGAACATCAGTTTTTAAACCTTTCTAGAAAAAATCCTTCTTGATCCTGTGGTACATTTTCAATAATCCTAAATGTCCTCCAATAGAAGTGTGCAATTCCAAAATGAACTTATGTTTGAGTTGGGAGTTCTTACATAAATATAGGTGATCATGATACCATAATGAATCATTATTCCATTTAAAATTATCTAATGAATCAAGGTCCTCTTGTAGTTGTTGAATGATCTTTCATACCTCTTGATCTTTCTTCCATTCTATCCTTCCTTCTTCCACCCCGTCATATTGCAGAATAGAAATAACCCATAGTGGGATTTCTATATTTATTCTTCTTTCCTTGAGAGGGCATCTGCCACCACATTGGGTTTTCCTTTTTTGTAGATAATTTCAAAGTCACAATATAACATCTTTGTAACCGATTTTTTTTTTCTCTTCTAAAGATAATCGTTGCTCCAAGAAGTATTTCAAACTATCATGATCTGTTTTACTTTGAAGTGTCTTTCTATTAGGTGAGGGTTTCATTTTGAACTGCATTTAGTATGGCCAACATCCGTTTTTCATAAATGGGTTTGATTAATTTTTTTCCTTTAAGTTGGTTGCTTTCAAAGGTAAGGGGCCTTCCTTCTTGCATTAAAATTGCACTAATTTCATGACCCAAGGTATCACACTCCACAATAAATGTTTTTGTAAATTTAGGTGTGGTTAGGACGAGAGTTGTACAGACAACCTCCTTAATTTTTTCAATGATCCAGATGGATATCTATGGCCACCTACCTATTCCACTGGCTCAAAACATGGGTTTCCACCTTGGCATTTTTTCTACGGCTTTTCGGGTCCTGAACTTCCAGGGTCGTTTTGAGGCCCTAAATGACATTTTTTTTGGCTCGACAACGCCTAGCATGTATTCGAAGGCACATTCTAGGCTGAAAAAAATGTGTTTTCCTAAAGGCTAGATATTTCCAATGAGATATCTTTCACCCCAAATGGAGATCGTGTGCAAACGTCAAGCCCTCGGGAAGCTGACGTATCAACTACCCCCATTGGGGTCCACAAACCTTTTGGCATTTCATCTTTTGGGGTTATGGTTTAGTATTTTATTAATGTTAAAAAGGCCTTTGGAGCCTCATTGTAAACACCATCTTATTGCAAATGAGTGTAGCCATCACATCTCTTCTCAAAGATAAGATTCCACCATTCTATCAAGTTCATTCACTCTGTATTTTATAGTTTTTGTACATTTCTCTCATTAATAGAAATTACGTATTATAGTATCTCTGTTATATCTCGACCTTCATTTCATTCCCAAAATAATCCAGATCATTAAAAAGCTTTGGTTGCTACTTCAATCCAAGAAAATGCTTCCTTCCTTAATAATGTTGTTAGAGGTGTTGTTATTTGACCATAGTTCTTGACAAACTTGTTATAATATCCTTCCAATTCTAATAATCCTCTAAGTTTCTTCAAGGTTTTGGGAATTGTCCATTCCCTCATAGCTTTAATTTTGTTAGGGTCCACTTTTACACCTTCATGAAATGCAATATGACCCAAATATTCCACTTCTTGAACCCTAGAGGCACACTTGGAAGGCTTTACATAAAGTTGTTTCTCTTCCAACAATTGTAATACTCTGTCAACGTGTTATACATGCTCTTCCCAAGATTTCCTATATATTAGTATGTCATCAAAAAATACTAACACAAATTTTCTAATGAAGGGCTTGAAAATAGAATTCATCAAGACTTGAAATGTTGAAGGTGCATTAATAAGTCAAAATGGCATAACTAAAAACTCATAATGACCTTCATGTGTTCTAAAAACTATTTTGGGAATGTATTCCTACCTCATTATGATTTGATGATATCATGGA
>SNQJ01S0146706.1:3093-21109 GCA_010110895.2 Picea sitchensis | reverse complement strand
CATGGAAAATATCACCTTCACACTTCTCAAGGCTCTCCCCCATATCAAAAATCGGTGGGAAACTTACTGGGAGAAAAATTCCACAAAGGAATATGGAATATATGGGTTCGATCCCACTTGGTATTTTTTGTAGATGCAGTCAAGGAACAATACTATCCTGTTGATAAATATGAAGACCAGTACATGATATGGACCACACTGTGAAAAAAGAAGAACCAGACAGTGTCAGAGTTCACAAATACTTTCCATACCTTGTGCACCAAGATGGGTATCAAGGACTTCGAGTGACATATGGTTCTGAAGTACCATGGGGCTCTGCATAGGTACCTCCATTTCCTAAACATATCATCATTGGGAGTTGCCTATCAATACGCTGTCAAAATCGTAGAAATTTAGGAACTAGAACAAATGGGAATTCGGGTCTGCAAACCTGCAACAACCAAAGAATGGTAAAGGTATCCCTAACCAACAACCTCTAGACATCCAATCCAAGATACATGAAAAAAAGGGTAAAGGGAAGATGAATAATGACACTGGGAAGTGGTGTGACTTCCACAAAATACCTTGGCACAACATCGATGAATATCACTCAAAATAGTCATTGGTGGCCAAGGTCAAAGACATGAAGCCAAACCCTGATTTAGAATCCGATCCAAAAAATATTGAAAATAGACAGATCATCGACATAGACCCCACTGCCACTGTCGCGACCTCAACAATTCAACCAGAATAATCAATAGATCCTGAAGAAGGGGAGCATCTCTTCCATTCACAGATGTGGGTGAATGGGACCATATTGCATTTCATTATTGATAATGACAGCTAGAAGAACCTTATCTCAGCTAAGGCCATCAAAAAGTTGGGGTTGTCGACAACACCACACCCGCAACCATACAACATTGGGTGGATTCACCAGGGATGAGATCTCCATGTCAGCTAGTAGTGTATCATGTCCTATGGCATCCATCCCTTCAAGGATGAGGTAGTGTGTGATGTTTCCCCTATTGATCTTTGTGATGTTGTTTTGGGCCAACCATATATGTGGAGACGTCATGATGTTTATGAGTCTAGATCTCGTAGTGTCATTATTACTCTAGGAGGTCATCTCTATCAGATACCAGAGGTAGTTCTGACTACTGCTCCACCAAATCAGTGCCGCAAGGTAATCTCTCATACTGAAAAATTCATCCTCTTCATAGTTTGTTCAAAGGATGCATAGAAGACCACTACAACCACTACAACCTCAACACCTTCTATAAAAAAAAATAGATTGTCAAAGAGAAAGAAGATATTGTTTCTTCACCTACAATGGTGCCTACACAATCCCCCATCAAACCCAAAGACAACAGGATGGTGGAGCATATTCAACCCTGCCAACAACTGGTTTTTGACAGTCTTCCACATACCAAGCAGCATAACTTCTCCAACAAAGCACGCAACTCACTAATATTCAAATTCATAGCATGCTTTACCCTCTTCCATGGGAAATCAACGCAATGGAGACCATTTCTTCCTAAGGGGGGAGGATTGATCTAGGTGGATATTGGTGGCAACCCACCTGTTCCAACTGGCTCATTTTTCCATTTTTTAGTTCAACATGTTCTTTTGTACTTCTTTGTAATTGTGGTTTCTAGACTTTCGAGGATGTCTAGATCCCTACACATATTCCAGGTGGATACTAGTGGCCTCCCACCTAATCCAACTGGCTTATTTTGTATGTTTTCATGTTAGCACATCTTGATGTACTTCCAGGGTCATTTTGGGGCCCTAAACAGTGTTATTTTGGCTCTCCATAGTCAAACTATAGACACAATCCTATTTTTATGGTGTAATAAGTAGTTATCGAAAAGACCTTTCCAATGGGCTATCACATGCCTAAAACGAAGATCATATGAAAAAGTTACGACCCTGAGAAGTTAATGTACTAACTTACCTAAACAGGGCCCACATGACTTTTGGCATTTCATCTCCTAGGGTTAGATTTTTGGATTTCTAGGCTTTTTGGATTCCTATTTAACATAAAAAGGCCTTCAGAGCCTCATTCTAATCATCTTATGGTGAATGAGCGTAGTCGTCACATGTCTTATTAGAGATAAAGATGCGACCATTCTAGCGAGTCTTACACTCTGTATTTTTACCGTCTCTTTACAATTATTTCATTAATATAAATAAAGTTTTGTTGTATTTCTCCATTTCTGGAAATTTTCATGAGTATTTCATTTTCATTTCGCTGCTTTCATTTCGTTCCAAAAATAAATCCAGATCATAGATACATATGTAAAGAGAGAGAAGGGTGAGAGAGAAAGGGGGAGAGTTAGTGAGTGAGAGAGAGAGAGGTTGGAAGGGATATAGAAAGAGAGAGTGAGGGGGAGAGAGGGGTAAATGTAATATAAATAGGGTGAGAGAGTGGTGGGAGGGGAGAGGGAGAGAGAGGGGGTGAGAGGGGAGAGAGAGAGCGATGGGGTAGATAGAGAGGGAGGGACAGATGGATAGAGAGAGAGGGGGGAGACTAGGGGATATGGAGAGAGGAAAACAAGGAGAGAGGGAGAAATGGGAAAGTGGGGAAGAGATCAAGTGAACAAGAGAGATATAGAGAGATAAAGGGGGTAAATAGAGAGAGGAGGGAGGGAGAGAGAGGATGTCAGGAACGATAAACCTAACCTCCTTAACCCTTCAAGTAGGTAGAATAATATAATTCCATGTAATAAAGGCCAATATTAATAAGGCCTAGCAATAAGGAAGAATAATTCAAATGTAAGAAGACCTAATAGAAGCTTCCACTTCTAGAAGGATATTCCTCTATATTGTTCTTTTGGATATATAGATTTAGTATAAATAGGAGTAGAGGGTATGAGAAATTTTTTCGTGGATATTATTGTAATAGGGCTCTTCTCTTCTAGAGGTTTCCCCCTCGAAGAGGCAAGTGAACATTTCTATCATTAATCAATTTTTTGTTTCTGGTGTTATTCTGGTATTATTTTGGTATTGTTCTCATTATATCATTGTTTTTCTACCATTTCTAGATAAAATATTTCTATTATGCATAGTATTTTATATCTAAAATACTACAAGTGGTATCAGAGCACTCTCCTGGGCAAAAATTTGTGGGTTAATTTTTTTTCAGGGTAGAGACGTATTCTGGTGTCTTAAAGCTACAAATATTTGGCATTCAACGCATAAATCGGTGGTCATGGAAGAATACACACAAGAACTACAGGCTATTTTTAAGCGCACATCTATTGACCACCCTTGTAACCCCTATTGGTACCCCTTTGAGTGGTAGAATTAGAAAACACATGTATATAGATCAACTTAGATATCCTGAAGCCCTCCATAGATAAACCAATAAGCCACTTGACTATTATAGTGCCATCGAGAACATTACTCAGGAAGATACTCTCTAGTACCTGGGTAGTACAACTAAGAGCACGGTCTAGCCTCCTTAGTTGGTGCCCTGAGATATTGGGCCGAGTACTAATATTGAACCCCACACGTATATTAGAGAGATATAGCACAGGGAAAACCCTTGTCTGTAGAAACCCTAAATACCCTACCTCTTGGGAAGGAAACAACAATAGAAAAGACAATATCTATTGTCACGCAACTGTGCCTTCTTCATTCTGGTTGCAAAATTACTACACATCTCTTCCTGTTAAGCATTTGGGAATTTCATCACTGCAGTATTATTTAGGTCGGATTATAACTCTGAAGGAGATAAAAAATATATATTATAGTGGTCCCATCGACACCCTTATTTGGGACCTGTTAGTGTCCTATAATTTGCTCAAGAGTCAAAATCGTGTATTTGACATATATTAGGATGTTGAAGAAAATGGTGTTTGAAAGGGTAATGAAGTGGTCCTAGGGATGCTTATCATCATATCAAGTGTCAAAATATCAATCAATGACCTTCAACCATCAATCAAATCCAAACAATAGAAGCAAATGTCAAAAGGAAACTCGCTCCACAAGTTCACTACGCAAGTTCGCCATAGAAGTTCGTTGTGCAAGTTCTAGAAATTATTGTTTTTGTAGTCAGCTTCAAACCCGCTTTATGACCACATGGAAAGGAATATTTGAAACCAGAAAGAGGATTTTTTCAATAATGAGTCCATTCAGAACAACCTCTCTCATTTTCTTCACAGGTTTCATGGTTTGGAATATTTGAATGGATCTTTACAACCTATTTTTCAGATTTAAATATTTAATGATTTCTTGTTTTAGTCATTATATTTGGGCATGGATTCCGATGTGGTGGAAAGGAATATTTTAAAATTGAAAGAGGCTTTTTTCAAAAACAATCCCATTCACAAAAACCTCTCTCAGTTTCTTCATAGGTGTCATTTTTTGGAATATTCCAAAGGATATTTACAACCTATTTTTCATATTTTAAACATTTAATGATTTCATGTTTTAGTCATTATCTTTTGGCATGCATCTTGAGACTCTAGAGAGGAATTTTGGAAAACCGAAAGAGGTTTTAGTAAATAAAAATCCCATTCAAAAAAACCGCTCTCCGTTTTGTAACAATGATCATGATTCGATAGATATGATGATATGTTTGACCCTTTCCAATAAGGTAGTTCTAAACGTGTTGCTATAATTTTGTAACCAGATCCAACTTTGGGAAGTAGTTGAGATCGGCCTCTTCATCTTGGGGAAGATTCTTTTATATATATATTTATCATTTTGAATGTACAAAGAGTTGGCATAAACATAGAGGATATTTCTTTTGAACGTTTTCTAATTTTGTTGAAGTTTAATGAAATATTAGTGCATAAGTACAGTGCTATTCATACCAGAGATTCTTGTGGTGGTGATCTAAAGTGTGTGTTTTCATATCATCTATGCATTTCCTTTGTTCTTTTCTCATTTCATATACAACCTTTATATAATTAAATTGGAAAGCTAATGGTCTAGAATTCATCTTATATTGATGCTTTACATTCAAGCAATTTAAGTACTGTTATCTCTTCTTAACCCAATCAAAATTCATCTTAGATGGTGCTTTGAATGTCTTTAATTGTTTTTTGTTTCTTCCATAATACAAAAACAAATATTTAAACTGAAATATGATCACCTATCTAGTGTCTTCTTCCTTGATAGTTCTACCACCAATCACTGATAGTTCCATTTTATTCAAAGTTGACTCCATGCCCAATGGATTTCTCTCTATGCTCTAACACCACATCTTAAAACCTTATTTCTATTTCAGATATGGCCACTGAGCCTAATTTACATTGAGAGATCCCTCTCTAGTTTGGAAATGCCAGATTCCAAGCCTAAAGTGGTCTGTGGTTACCTCCATGGTTTCCCTCCCGTAGCCAAGGGAAATTACGGAGTGATAACATTTTGGCACCGTTGTCGGGGAGTGAAAGTGAAATTTTCCCTGGGATAAACAAAAAATTTCACATCTGAGTACTGATGGTGAATAGTATTCAAACACAAAAAGGTTGTACATCATTCACCTAACGACTCCATTTTCAATAATCTAGAGTTCAGAATTTTCATGGTGACTTTACTGTCCAAAGACTTAGTAGCCTAAAGACTTTCTTAGTGACTCCAATGCTTCAATATGGATTCTCAACCCACAAGGTATGCTCCTATGAATCGTTATCACATTCCTGGTTTTCCAAATCAAATTCCTCGTATATATTGGCAGACATGTTTGCCAAAATTCAAAGATGACAAAGGAGATGATGTTGATTTGCACTTGGTTAAATTTCACATGCATGTGCATAAGCTAAGGGTTCAATTTCATGAAGATTGTTTTATGAAGATGTTCATGGCCACCTTGGATGGAAAGGAGAAACAATGGTATGAAAATTTATCGTTTGCAAGTCTTTATTCATTACAAGATTTTCATTCAATTTTTTATGAGCATTATAAAGAATCCTATTTATCTTTGTTGTTGGTTCAAAATTGTTGTTATCATTTTGAAAATTTCATTCAAAATTTGGAAAAAAATTATGGCGATGAAGAGTTCATGGATGAAAAAATCCTGGAAGCTTTGTACGGAAACCCTTTTCATCACCAACAAGAAATGGTAGCTTCTCTTTTAGATGAAAATGAAATCGAGAAGGATTTTAATGATGACAACCATATTCCTATTCCTGAATTAGATGAAAGTCTGCAACATTCTTGCCAACTTTTGTGTGACCAAGAGAGAGATAAAGATAGTCAGACAAATGGATCTTTAGTCCTTTCATTCTATAAAGTTGTATGTACAGAAAATTTAGACTCAAAACCAATTGATGACATAGAGTTTCAGGAAGACAATGAAGAAGTAGTTGTTTTCTTCGATTTTTATGAAAACCAAAGTTTTGAATTTGCATGCCTAGGAACTCTAAGCAGTGAAACAATTCATGATCACTTGCAAGAAGAAAATGTTCATGGAGATATTTTTCTTGATTCTTCTGAAAATAAAAATGGCATACATGAAGAGCCACTGGTTACACATGAAAACTATGATTTAAAATTTCAGGAAAGCAACAAAATAGTATATGATACTTTTCAATCTGAGATAGAGAAAGGCAATGAAGAAATTGGTGTTTTCCTTGATTCCTTTGTAAATCAAGATTGTTGTTTTCTTGGATCAAATGAAGAAGGACCTTTGGATATTCATCAAACACATATAATTGCTCTTACATTTGAATATATAGAAGAGCATACAAAGTCCTACCTTGTTATAGATGATGAGAAATATGAACAAATGGCTCCCTTGCATTTTGAAAATGAGTTGAAGATGGATGAAATAGAATAGAAACAAACATTTAATCATAAGGGATATTCTTGTCCTTTTGTTGATTTTCAAGACCCTTTTGCAAGTCTGTTGCAATCATCAGGGAAAATAATTCTTATAGATTCTTTTACAACTTTATTAAAGTCGTTAGGAAATACATATTTTTCTTTATTCATGGACTATGGGTATCAGTTTCAGCTGGGGTTTGAGTTGTCATTTTCTATGTTTTTATGTCTGCTTGGAAACCTTGAATGCATGCTTCAATAAAGTATCCAGTTGCTTGATTGGTTGCATTGGAATTATTATATCACTTGATCCATGGTTATTTTAGAATCTTAGAGTAGGTAAGTGTGATGAATAAACTCAACACTCTGAGCATCTTTTTAGTAGTAAGTTTTCAGTTCAGATTCCAGTGTACTGTTTGGGTTGTAGTTTGATTTCAATTGGAGAAGGATACAAGTCAGTTTGCAGGTTAGGAAAAAACCAATGGATGAAGTAATCTTTTCAATGAGTTCTTTTTTGCCTCATAGGAAGGAAATCATCCCCATTGGAGCCAATGTTAGTGTTCTATAATTTGCTCAAGGGTCAAAATCGATTATTTGACATATATTAGGATGTTGAAGAAAATGGTGTTTGAAATGGTAATGAAGTGGTCGTAAGGATTCTTGTCATTATCTCAAGTGTCAAAATATCAATCAATGACCTTCACCCATCAATCAAAGCCAAACAACAAAACAAAATTTCAAAAGGGAACTCACTCCCCAAGTTAGCTACGTAAGTTCATTGTGCAACTTATGGAAATGATTGTTTTTGTAGTCTACTTCAAACTTAGATTCTAACCACATGGACATGAATATTATAGAACTGAAAGAGGCTTTTGGGAATAACAATCCCATTCAAAAAAACCTCTATCAGTAATTCTTCATAGGTTTCATTGTTTGGAAATATTTGAATGAATCTTTACAACACATTTTTCATATTTAAATATTTAATGATTTCTTGTTTTAGTCATTATCTTTTGGTGCAGATGCCAAGATTATGGAAAGGAATATTTGAAAATTGAAAAAGGATTTTATCAAGAAAAATCCCATGCACAAAAACCTCTCTCTCTTTCTTCATAGGTGTCATGGTTTGGAAGATTCGAGTGGATCTTTACAACATATTTTCATATTTTAAACATTTAATGATTTCTTGTTTTAGTCATTATATTTTGGCATGGATCCTAAGAATCTGAAGAGGAATTTTGGAAACCTGAAAGAGTTTTTTTTCAAGAACGATACCATTCACAAAAAACTCTCTTTGGTTTGTAACAACTATCATGATTTCAGATATATGATGTTATATTTCACCCCTATTTTCCAAAAAAATGATTCATATTTCCTAGCAGACAGTTCTAAATGTGTTGCTATAATTTTGTAACCAGATCCAACTTTCGGAAGTAGTTGATATCAACCTCCTCGGATTGGGGAAGAGTCTTCTCTATATATATTTATCATTTTGAATGTATAAAGAGTTGGTTGAAACATAGAGGAGATTTCTTTTGAATATTTTGTAATTTTTTTTAAGTTTAATGAAATATTAGTGCAGAAGTACAGTGCTATTCATACCATAGATTCTTGTGGTGGTGATATGAAGTGTGTATTTCCCTCTCATGTATGCATTTCCTTTGTTCTTTTCTCGTTTCATCTGCAACCTTTATATGCTTAAATTGGAAAGCTAATGGTATGGAATTCATCTGATATTGATGCTTTAGATTCATGCAATTTAAGTATTGTTATCTTTTCTTAACCCAATCAGAATTCATCTCAGTTGGCACTTTGAATGTGTTTAATTGTTTTCTCTTTTTTCCATCATACAACAACAATATTTAAACTAAAATATTATCACCTATCTAGCCTCTGCTTCCTTGATAGTTCTACCACTAGTCAATGATAGTTCCATTTGCTTCAAAGTTGACTCCATGCCCAATGGATTTCACTCTCTACTCTGCCACCACATATTAAAATCTTATTTATATTTTAGATCTAGCCACTAAGCCTAATTTACATTGAGAGATCCCTCTCTGGTTAGGAAATGTAAGATTCCAATCCCAAAGTGGTCTATGGTTACCTCTGTAGTTTCCATTCCACAGCTAAGGGAAATTACAGAGTGACAACAACGCCTACCCCACTAGGTTCTTCTCTTCACCCCGATTCCAGTGATACCTATCATTTTTAACAAATTTGTTTTGTGGACTCGACCCTTCTTTGACACCCATATTTGGCCCCTATCCCATTGGCTCCACCTTTTTTCCCTGATCATAGTGGCCCCTATCCCATTGGCTCCACCTTTTTGCCCTGATCGTAGTGGCACCTATCATTTGAAACCCTTCTTCTTAGTGGTACCACCCACCCCTCCATACCCCTTGTGTTTCCCTTATAAAATTTTCGTAGACCCATTTTTTATAAATGGCCACCACTCGAGCCCAAGAATTAAATACCTTGATTGTTGAAAACCACTAGAACAAGGAATACATCAAGAATATCGATGAAAACCTTGGCTCAATCAATTCAACTATTCATACCATCCAGGACCAATGTGCCCACATCAAATACCTCAAAGCCACCTTTGAACACTTCATGGGTAGTTCCCAAAACCCTTCCTCTTATGAACAACCATATTATTAGGATGACCATGAATATTCCCATTACCGAGGTTCTCATACTACCAACTTTTCTTGAGACTTCCTCCCTCCCAAAATGGAGGTGAATTTTTTTTATGTATCGGATCCTACAAAATGGGTCACCCAAATGGAACATTATTTCTCTTTGCATAGATTTACTGATGATTTAGACAAGCTTCATTATGGTGTCCTACATCTGGATCCAGAGTGATGGAAATGGTGGAAATGGTGAAAAAAGGCACTCCACGAGTATGTTTCTTGGACACAGTTTGTGGAAAAACTTTATGACCGCTTTGACTTTGACAACCACCATTTAGGTCATTTGACTAAGTTAAAGCAGTTTAGGAAAGTGGAAGACTTTATTTTCACATTTGAGCACTTGGATTTCAGAACATAGGGCATGTCAGATGATTTATTTAGGGAATGCTTTATTAGTGGCCTCAAAGATGAAATTTGTGCCCGTGTTCTCATGGCACGCTCCCAAACTTGGTTGGAAGCTACTTAACGTTCCAAGGAAGCACAACAAATTGTATCCTCCCAGATCTGCAAACCCCCCCTTCCTCCTCTCCCTAAACCCGCCAATTATGCCCCTCCTGCAACTCCCCTCAAGATTCATAAATTAGCCCAGGCTGAAATGGTTGAACATCAACTCAAGGGTCTTTGTTATAACTGTGATGACAAATATTTTCCCGGGCACACATGTAAGGAACATAATATTTTTATGGCTATGACTGAGAATATTTCTGAAGAAGATGTTATTGTTCTGCCTATGGAGGAACTACCACCGCCATCTGGTTTGACCCCACCCTCTGATCCACCAGACATTGAACTGGTGATTTCACTTAATGCCCTCACTCACTTCTCTACTCCCCAGACTCTCAAATTAATTGGTTACATAAAAAAAAGGAAATTCATCATCCTTATGGAAAGTGGTAGCACCCATAATTTAATTCATCACTGCATTTCCCAACAAGTCAATTGCTACATCTCTGTCGTCAATAATTTTCAAATCATGATTTCCAATGGAGGTTCCATGAAATGTGGGGGATGATGTGAAAATGTGTGACTCCAAATTAGTCATTATCACCTGAAATCCCATATGTTTTCTATATACATGGGGGGTTTTGACATTGTTCTTGGTGCCGAATGGTTACACACTCTAGGCCCCATTATCATGGATTTTAAGGACTTAACCATGCAATTCCAATAGGAGGGACAACAGTATAAGTTCCAAGCCATCACAACAGGCTCCCCTGAGATCATCAGTTCCCATCGCATGTAAAATCTCCTCAAAAAAGGTCAGTCGGGAATTATAGCCCAACTCCAGTCCATTCATGCTATTGAGACAACTTCTATGCATCCCGACCTCCAATCTATCCTCTCCCTCCGCCAAGTTTTTTTTACCACTTCCAAAGAACTTCGCCCTTCTCGTGGAATCCATGATCATTACATCCCTCTCATCCTGGGCAGTCTTCCTCCCAATGTTCAACCTTATCATCATCCCTTTTCCCAAAAGAATGAAATTGGGAAAATTGTTCATGAATTTCTAGAAGCAAGTGTTATCCATCCCAATACTAGCCACTATTCCTCCCCCGTGGTCATGTTACTCAAGAAAGAAGGTACTTGGTGCACGTGTCCTGTTCTACGCCCTCAACAAACTCACAATTAGAGACAAATTCCCCATTCCTTTCATTGATGACCACTTAGATGAATTGAGTGGTGTTGAGTACTTCACCAAATTGGATCTACGTTCTAGCTACCACCAAATCTGTATGAAAGAAGAATACATTCATAATACTTCATTTCGAACTCATGAGGGTAACTATGAATTCTTGGTAATGCCCTTTGGCTTGTGTAATGCTCCCTCCACTTTCCAAAGTCTTATGAATAATGTTTTATGTCCTTTTCTCCATCATTTTGTCTTAGTTTTCTTTGATGTTATTCTCATATATAGTAAAACTTGGACATCCCATCTCTCCCATGTGAAATCAAGTTCTCCATGTACTCTCTAAGAACTAACTTTTCCTCAAACAATCTGCATGTGCCTTTGGTGCCTCGGAAGTGGAATACCTAGGTAATATTGTTGGAAAGGATGGTGTCTGAGTGGATCATAAGAAAATTGAATCTATGCAGGATTGGACTCTCCCTAACACTCTTAAGAGCTTGCGCGGTTTTTTGGGTTTAATGAGCTATTATAGGAAGTTTGTTCAGAATTATGGAAAAAATGAAACTCCTCTCACTTCTCTCCTTAAAACAAATTATTTCACTTGGACTTGAACTATGGATCATGCCTTCCAAGCCTTGAAATATGTTATGTGCTCAACCCCTGTCCTAGCACTTCCAAAATTCACAAAGACATTCGTATTAGAATGTGACACTTTCGAGAAAGGAATTGGGGTTGTCCTCATGCAAAATGGCAGGCCTTTGGCCTTCACTAGCAAACAAATTTCAGAGAGACATTTGGGCCAATCCATTTACGAAAACAAAATGTTATCTATTATTCATGTTGTGGATCTCTAACATTCTTATTTATTGGGTCAGTGCTTCCAAATCAAAATTGATCATCAGAGTCTGAAGTATTTCCTAGAACAACGAATTTCATCACCAGTGCAGCAAAAATGGGTGACCAAGATATTTGGATATGATTATGAGATCATTTACAAGAAGGGAAAGGAAAATGTAGTGGTCGATGCTCTTTCCCTAAAATGTGAAGAAGATGGGTCCCTTTTCTCCCTCTCCTTCATTGTACCAGATTGGTTCCAAGCTGTTTGTCAGGAATGGCTGCAATACCCCAAAATTTCTACGATGCTCCACCAATTGCAACACAATTCTTCAGTTTCTCTAGAGTACTCTTGGTACAATGAAGAGCTTCACTATAAAGGTTGTTTGTATTTATGCAAGAAATCACAACTTAAATCCACAGTGCTTTCTGAACTTCATGCCTCACCCACAGTCGGGCATTCAGGGTTTACCAAAACCTATGAATGGGTCAAACGTTCTTTTTTCTGGGATGGTATGAAACAAGATGTTTGCACCTTTATGGTTGAATGTGAGGTCTATCAATGCAACAAGGGAGAAAATTTCAAATCTTCGGGAACAGTCCGACCACTTCCGATTCCCCCTACTATTTGGCAACATATTTCTATGGATTTCATTGTGGGCTTACTTAAATCGGGAAATAAGTTAGTCATCATGGTGGTTTCATATCATCTCTCCAAATATGCTCATTTTTGTGCTCTTAAACACCCATTCACTGCCTCCACAGTGGCTCAAATCTTCATGGATAATATATTCAGGCTTCATGGCATGCCTAATTCTATTGTCTCTGACAAAGATCCCACTTTCACCAACAAATTATAAAAAGAATTGTTCAAGCTACAAGGCACCCAATTGCATCTCAACACTTCCTATCACCCCCAGACGGATGGCCAAACTAAAGCTGTCAACAAGTGTTTGGAAACATATTTGAGGTATTTTGCATCTAAGAGGAAAAATCGGTGGGCTCAATGGTTACCCCTAGTTGAATGGTGGCACAACACATTGTACCGTACAACTACTCACTTGACCCCTTTTGAGGCAGTCTATGGCCAACAACCCCCATCGGTTCTCTCATATATGCCAGGTGTCTCGAAGTTTTAGGAGGTTGAAAAAAGTATTACAGTCCAAGAGGATATTCTTCATGCCCTCAAATAATTTGGTAATGGCTCATAATTGTATTAAGCAATAAGCAGATCAAAGTCATTCTGAACGAAAATTTGTTGAAGGGGACCAGGTGTTTCTTCAACTACAACCTTATAAGCATACTTCACTCAAAGTTGAACATTGTCAGAAACTTGCACCCACATTTTATGGTCCTTATATAGTGCTCAAGCATGTGGGATCGGTGGCCTATCAATTAGCTCTACTTAGTTAGTCGAAGCTACATCCTATTTTTCATGTTTCCTACTTAAAGAAGGTGATTGGAAGTGCCAAACTCAAACTAGTCTCCCTGAGTTGGATGGAGAAGGTTCCATCTAGTTGCAACCACAAGCCGTCTTGGCCCAATGAGAGCGTCATCTCTGTTAGCGTACCATAAAGGAAGTGTTAGTCCAATGGAAAGATACAACTCGAGAATATGCCACCTGGGAGCCAACCACCATTCCACAACAATTTCCTCATCTTAAGCCTTGAGGAAACGTTTTTTCTTCAAGGGGGAGGGCATGTTAGGGACCTAACCTCCCTAACCCCTCACATAGGTAGAATAATATAATTCCATGTAATAAAGGCCAATATTAATAAGGCCTAGCAATAGGGAAGAATAAGTCAAATCTAAGAAGACCTAATAGAAGCTTTTGCTTCTAGAAGGATCTTCCTCTAGATTATTCTTTTGGATAGATAGATTTAGTATAAATAGGAGTAGAGGGTATGAGAAATGTTGTCTTGGAGATTATTTTAATAGAGCTCTGCTCTGCTATAGGTTTACCCCTCAAATAAGTAAGTGAACATTTCTATCATTAATCAAGGTGTTCTTTTTGGTGTTATTCTGGTATCATTTTGGTTATATCATTGTTGTTCTACCATTTTTAGCTAAAATATTTATATTATGCATATTATTTTATATCTGGAATACTACAAAGGGGGGGAGTGAGGAAGTGAGAAATATGGATGGGAGGAGATAGAGAGAGAGAGTTAAAGAGAGAGAGGAGTTGATAGAGAGGAAGGGAGAGATAATGGAGGGGAGGGGAGGGAGAGGGAAAGGGAGAGCATGATAAAGGGAGAACAACAAAGGGAATGAAGGAGAGAGGGAGAGATAGAAAGAAAGAGGGAGAGAAGGGGGAGAGAGAAAGAGAATGATAAAGTTGAAAAGTGAGAGAGAGAGAGACAGGAAGATGGAGGGAGAGAGGAGAGGGGTACAATGAGAGAGGTGGAGAGGGAGAGGGAGAGTGAGAGATTCGTTGGGAGGGAGAGTGAGAGAGAGAGATAGAGTGGTTGGGAGGGAGGGAGAGAGAAAGGGAGAGAGAGTGAGATACAAAGTGAGGGGGGGATATGGGTAAATGTGTGTGTGTGAGAGAGAGAGAGAGAAGGGGGGAGAGTAGGTGAGAGAGAGAGGGGGGGAAATGGGAGAGATCGAGAGAGAAATATGTAGAGAGAGGGGGTTAGAGAGAGATAGAGTAGGACGGAGAGAGGGAGAGAGGGAGATGGACAAAGTGAGAGAGAGGGATAGGGGGAGAGAGGGAGTTAAAGAAATACAAGTAGAAAGAGGTAAAGAGAGGGGGGGGTGGAGTGAGATACACACACACACACACACACACACACACACACACACACATATATATATATATAGAGAGAGAGAGAGGGAAGGAAAGAGAAAGTTGGAGATAAAGAGAGGGAGGGAAGGGTCGGAGGGAGAGAGAGAGATAGAGAGAGGGAAGAAGGTGGAGAGAAGACAAAGAGAGTTAGTGGGGTAGAGAGAGAGAGAGGGAGACGGAAGGGGGAACAATGGGGGAGATAGAGAGGGAAGAGGGAGACAAGAAGAGAAGGGAAGAGGGGGAAAAGAGAAAGGGATAGGGATACAAAGAGATGGATATAGCGAGTGATAGAGAGGGAAAGAACGCTTGGAGAGAGAGAGGAAGATAAAGGGAGAGAGAGAGAGAGGGGTGGGGAGAAGAGGGTAAAGTGGGGGGGGAGAGAGAGGGATATTTTTTGTTAACAATAAAATGCGTGTGATTTAGGAACACATGCACATTTCTGAAGCACGCGTACATTATTTTAATTTCAATTTTTTTAGGAACACATGTGAATTCTTGAACACATGTTTCTCAATAACGTGTGTACATTCATAATAATTTGAGTTGGAAAGTTTTTGTTGTGGTTCGGTGAGTATTGAGGCTATATGATTAAGAATGTATGTGCGTTTCTAGGAATGTGCATGCGTTCATGCATTGACACATTCCTTCACACCCCATTTCCACTCTTTCATCCATCAACTTTGTGCACCCACCATATCTATCTATCTATCTATTTATCTATCTATATCTATCTATCTATATATATATAAGTTGCATTAGTTCCCTATGATACAAGCAAGATTGATGTAAACATCTCCATAATTAAAATTATAAGATACTACTAAAAATATGTTAAGTGAAATTCATATTTCAATATTTACCAGTTTGGTTTACTCAAAAAATATTATTCACTTGAGAATTTATCTAAATTTCCACTACTCTATTTTCTCAACATTTCTTTACATAACAGTCTTACGTGTCATAACACTTTGATTTTTTTTATCTTAAAAATTGCTCAAATATTTTATGTATATGAACATACTTTCTGTCTTTTCAAACTAAAGATTATCAATAAAAAAATGTAAATTATACCCTATAAACTTGATACATTTACAAAATCATATTCAATTCATAAGCTCAGACTTTTTAATTTCCTTAACAAAATTTTCCAGGTTGAACATCCAAAACTTTTTGTTTTCTCTCCTCAACGTTCCATTCTTATTTTCAGAGTTTAAGCCAACAAAGAAATAACTTGCAACAAATTTTACATCAAATTGGCTCAAAGAATAAATATCCAAAGAATTCCAACACTGTACTCTTTGTACAAATAAGTAACAAAAATTAAGATGAAGTTGATATGAACAAATCAATTATGTTATGTTGTTCTCTTTCTCTAGGCGTGAATAATGACACATCTTAGCTAAAATTTGATAAAAACAATGAATAAAAATTGAAATGCAAGTGTATGTGTATACTAGACTTGAAATTTTATTCTTCCAGCCAGTATATTTGATGTCACTTTCAATACCTAAAATAATATTCTTTGTTCCCTCAAATCTTTAATTTTTAATGGTTAAAAAGTCGTTGTTTGTTTGATGTAGTCTCATCGCTTGTATCACTATGATATATGTTTATTTTAATGGTGCTAAACTTGTCCCATACAAAGTGGCATCACACTCGCTAAGTACTGTCTCTTGGGGTAGTGATTTTTCTGAATATGTAACAACAAGATTTTCCCTTGGATTCTGAAATTTTTTCTTATAAGCTTAAGAAAACCTAAGCCTTGAATGATTCTAGTTTCAATGCTCTAAATTTAAAAAAAAATGATATATTGATATGTGGCACAACATTTTAGACAATTGATATAATTCTACAACTTCGTGTTACCTAGATCTAATTGTATGTTCTTTGAGTAATTGTTAAGAAGTTCATTCTCATCCTATCATTGTTTATAGAAAACACATTGATGGTTAACATTGTTTCTGAACATGGACAGTTGTAAAAATGCCACAATAGCTATCCTACTCAATACATGTGTAGGAAATAATCATATGACTTGCACAGGCAATACAACATAGATGTTGAAAGCATAATTAGCATAACAACATATAGCTTAGAGGCTAGATTTCTCATAGTTGAGAGATCAGATTCTACACACTGGTCTAATATTGTAGTTAACATCCCAACTTCTAATCAAAACCAAAATAAATATATGTTAACAACATAACATAGACTATAAACACTTAAAATATAACCTAGACAATGGATTTATCAGATATCTCATGCCATGAATTCATATTCTACACAGTGGCACTAATTAAGTTCCAAAATTCAATCACAAAAAATGTATAGTTTTTTTTTTTACCGCGTCTCATGAAATACAGTCCCACCATAAAATATCAAATAATAACCGTGTTTCACTAGTTATAGAGTAACTAACATACTTAAAAGGCCAATAACCCTCACTCCTATGGGAAATCAAAATTACAAATGTGTTCCTTTTCAAAAAGAATACAACCACTCCCATGGGAAATCAAAATTACAAATGTGTTCCTTTTAAAAAAGAATACAACCATGAAGTTTTGAGAAATTTAAAACACTTTAGTTCATTCAGATTACATTTGAGGTTTGTTGAAGTCCAATCATTATCATTGAGATTAAATTTGACATACTTAGTAGGAGCTACCTATTACCAAAGAGATCATAACTAAAGGATGTAAATCAAATATGTAAAAATACAATTCAAGTAAAAGTTATTTGCAAATGGCATTGTGTATAACATATCTAGATTCGAGAGCACATTGGCTTTGATTCAACTAATAAACCATTAAAGTAATACACGAATTCCCAACTATGCCCTCCATGTAAAAGATTTCTTTCAATGCTTCCAAAGTTAGGTCTAAATCTAGAGGAGAGAATTCATATTCAAAATGCATAAATCAATCCCAAAAATAATATAAACCATAAACAAAAGTGAAAGAAAAAGGACCTTTCTTTCGTGAAACACAACCTCGTGTATGAAATCGGTAAAGACAGTTGAATGTTTAACCCTTTTGTTATAGGAGTAGTGAAGAAAAAGGGTTCATCAATTTATGCAAGAGTTTTTAAGTGAGATAAATATGTGTAGAGAGCTCTTAGAGTATTTATGGTGGCTAGAATCGAATTGGAACAAGAGGTTATTTAAATCGTTAGAATCTTCCTAGGAGCAACATGGATTAAAAAAAAGTCTGTGCTTGGCTTGGGTATGTGTGATTGTGCAAATTAGATATGTTCTTGTAACTAACTGAAATTGTATCTTTCTTTTTTTTTCTTTTTCTTTTCTTTTCTTTTTTTTTTCTTTTTCTT
>SNQJ01S0146704.1:0-10363 GCA_010110895.2 Picea sitchensis | reverse complement strand
ATGACCTTTTCTGATATGAGGTTCTTCTGGCTACCATTATCAATGAAGAAGTGCAGTGGGGTGCCTTTTACCCACATCTGTGAATGGAAGAGGCACTCTCCTTCTTCTGGCTTGTCTGGTTCACCATACTTGAGCTTGGTGGTAGAAACGATGGAATTGGGTTCCGCGTCAATGATCTGTCTTCCCCTTTCTAGTTCTGACTTATATTCAGAACCCGCATCTGATTTAGAGGCTTTCACTTTGGCCACCAACGTCTGCTTTGTGCGACAATCAACAGTGTTATGCCAAGGGATCTTATGGAAGTCGCACCACTTCCCGATATCTTTCTTTGTCTTTCTGGTGTCCTTCTTTTCTTGCAGCTTGGACTAGTTGTCTTGATACTGTCCATTTTTTCTCTATCCTTTGTTCTGTGGGTTGGGGTCTCCCTTTCCTGGCTTTTGTTGTGAGGGGTTCCCCAGCCCAAATTGTCGCATCTTTTGTTTGAGCTTCTGCTCGATTTTGATGGCATATCGGTAGGCCACGCCCAAGGATGGGATGTCCAGAAATTACATTTCGGTCTGGATGTATCTATGCAAAGCACTGCGATACTTGAGCACCAGATGTTGCTCTAAATCTTTGATACCCAACTTGGTGCGTAAGGTATGGAAGATATTTGTTAAATCTAGCACTGCTTGGTCTCTTTCTTGCTGGAGTGTGGTCCATTTGGTATACAAGTCATCATAACTTCCGACAGGGTAGTATTGTTCCTTAATAGCATCCCTGAAGGATTCTCAGGTGGCCGTGACTGTAAATAAAGAGGGTTCCTCTGTTTTCTTTTGCTCACAAAATTTTTCCCACCAATCTTTGATGTGGGGAACAACTTTGAGGAGTGAAAAAGTAATATTTTCTCTATTTGAAAAGTTATGGATAGAAAAATACCCTTCTAGTATATTAAACCACTTGTCTACAACATCTACTTCTATCTGACCTTCAAATATAGGAATATCGAAGTTTATTTGTACCTTGAAGGGGGCGGTGCCTCTACTCGAAGAAGATGTGTTGCCTGTTGGTAGCCACCGAAAGATTTGCGCGAAATTATCCATCATCTCGTTCCTCTGTTGTGTGAGGGATTCCTCAATCAACAGTTTGAAAGGTGTAAATTCTAACCTTGTACAATGTCTACTGTAAACAGATATTTAGAAAAGAATAGATACAATGGAAAATACAAACATTACACAGAGATTTTTCCCCTGGAAACCCAAACCGGGAAAACCAACATATATTAGATTCATTCATTGTGTTACATTGTTTACAATACAATATACATATATGATCCAGGGCATCCAAAACCCTAACCCAATGAATTGGATTAGTCCAAAACCCTAATTCCTTAACCGGAAATAGAAAACCATCGGCAAAAACCATGTGTCGAAAAAACCACCTAAATACACGACACGTTTCCTAAGGTAGGTGTCATGTTTCCTGATGCATAATTTTTTTTTCCAGGGGAACTGCCCCCAGACCTCCACGTGGGGGACTTCTCCCCCCTCTAACCCCCCTGTGCGCCTGATGCATACACTCAACCACTACTACTCGTGCAAAGAATATAACACATACCCAACCAAAGGATCTCCTGTCCCGTCATCTTTATTTTCTCTTTCCATGAGAGGTCGCTTGGGTGTGCGAGAGATTTTGTCCTCAACAGAAACAAGATCGAGACCCAACTCTTTGTACTCCGACCTCTTTGGGGACATGCATTAAGACGACAAGGAGAAAACCGCTCTGATACCACTGATCTGGATTTTCTGAGTAGAACGAAATGACTACAGATTATTACCAGATGCTTAACACGGAATAATAGAGATACAATAAAATTGGTTTTCTATTCAATAAGGAAATAAGTTGAAACCATAAAATGCAACGGAAAACAAAATTGCTGGAATGATGGCGGATTATCTCTGAGAAGATATGTGACGACTGCACTCATTCACAAGAAGATGATTACAATGAGGCTCTCAAGGCATTTTTACAATAAACAGGAGTTTCAAAAACCCTAAACATCAAAAAATCTAACCGTAGGAGATGAAGCGCCAAAAGTCATGTGGGCCCCGTTTGGGTAAGTCAGTACATCAACTTCCTGGGGTCGTAACTTTTGCATACGATCTCCGTTTTAGGCGTATGATATCCCATTCGAAAGATCTATCCGACTACAACAGTTGCACAAAATTTCATGATGAAGTTTTGCAACCGCAACATACCCCAAAAATCATTGTTTAGGGCCTCAAAACAACTCTAAAAGTTCAGGACCCGAAAAATTGCTAAAAATAGTAAATTATCAAATTTGCTAGAAAATTGTTTTGAGCCAGCTGGAAAAGGTGGGTGGCCACCGATATCCACTTGGATCAGACATGGTTATATTGGGTCTTCCTATAATTTCACAATCCTATTTTAACACAATAATGAGAAATCAATTTCTAAATGTTACAAAGAAAAACTTCTTTGCAAGGTGCAATGCTTGTGTCCTAATCCCAAAAAAATTAGGGCCATCAGTGATCCATCAGAAGTAGAATGGTTGTGAGTAGTTCAAAATATCCATAATAACTATTACAAGTTGTTTTAGTTCGTAATATGCCAACAAATTGAATTTAGATAAGCATCCTAGCACCTACTTGAGAATTTCACATGATAGGTGTAATATCCCCAACCAAATCTGATATAGAAATCATAACTGACTGGTTGAGAACTTTCATCAAACACTTAAAGTGTTTGCTGAAAGTTCTTGAGAAAATCAAATCTCTTGTTGTCCCAACTCTCAAGGTGGATTATTGATGTGTTTAGAGGGTCAATGGCATGATTTCCGACCTCCTTAGAACCCCCAAAGTGTTTATTGTTATGATTATTTGCTTGTTGTTATGTAGAGACACTTTTCTCATTGAGGCATTATGTCAAACAATTTGCATGCATGGTTGTAGCTTGCATTTCCATGCATGTTTTTGAGTTTAATTTGTATAAAACATCATGAATTCAAGTGGAACATAGATTAGAATAAACATAAGAGTAAATGACAAGTAATACACAACAAAAGCACAATTACCTCCACACAATCCTTGGTTGTTTAATTATTATAACTGGTTGTCTGATGGTAGTAATTTCCAGATCTGATATAAGTAATACAAAAACCACTTTATTGGCCTATAATGGCTCCAAAAGGCAAGGAAATAACGTCAATGATCCTCCTTTTTGATCCTCTAATGATGGCTGCCCAAAAGAGATGCTATATCATGCTAAATCCACAATTCCCATACCAAGAAATGTGTCATCCTTGTTGCTTACGCCTTGCTGAAATATGAACAATAAATATGAAGTAAAATCTTCATGAAATGGATGAAAAATTGTATATCTGGTGATGGCTAACTCATATGTGAAGATCCCCTGATTGTAGATGAAAAAACTACTCCTTAACCACAAGATACCAAACCCTCTGTGCGCAGTTCTTCAATAAATTCGCCCAGCTATGAAAATAAATAAATATAGAGGACAAAGGCCCTCCAAAATGTCAAGGAAAGACACCCTCAGTATGCTAAAGACAACCCCAATCAATAATTCTTTAGATTTCACTCCAAATAGCAAAATCGAACTATCCTTAGCTGAACAGTGCACCCTCTTTGCAGAAAACACTCAACGGATGCACTCCTCTCCACCAAAGATGTAATAACTGGAGCTGAACTGGAATGGAATGACGAGGGCGGAATATTTCACCACCTTGGTCAAGATTTGATCAAGAACATAGGAATCTTTCACCTCCTTTCTGATCTCTAGGGTTTGTTTACTCAAAACCCTCAAAACGTTCAAGCTACCATAGCTCAAAGATGCAAGTGAAAATGATCATCAACATAATGAGAGAATATGAGACCCTATCTCTCTTTTATACCCATTTTTACCCTTTTTCCCTTCAAGTGACTTTTAATTCATCTTTAATATTTTCTCATAAGATCACTTTATTAATTTAATGAACCTTTTTACTTATAAAAGTGATTGTTTCACCTTTATGACTTCTCCGACCACTGGAAGTCACTTTTCACCATCCTATCCTGTAGATAGTTTCTCCCCAGTTCCAATGAGCTATTACACTAAGGTGGTTATCCAGGAAACAAGCTTTAAATAGTCCCTTAAGTGTAATTAATTAAAATATGCTTAATAATAACCCAAAATCATGCAAATCATCGGAATACCACGGAACCAAGAAAAAGATGTACAAAAATAATTTTGATGATGAACAATGGTAAGTAAATTGAGTTAGGCCCCATAAAACGCCTCCCAAACTCCTGAGCTCACTGATGATCTAGTCTCACCCCTCTGACCTAGTTGACTCAAACCTCCTGAAGTAACTCTAACTGCATAATAAGGGAATTTGAAAATGGGAACATTACAGTCCTCCCTTCTTGGATATTGCTTGATAGGGATCCTTGGGTCCCAAACCAATTTGAAAGACATGGAGCACCTACCGCCCATAATATTGTCTTGCAATGTACTCGCACAAGAGGCCTCATGAAGACCCTTGATCAATAGAGAAAATATATACTGTAAATACTTGGTCGACCCCTCATAGAATGTCCCACCTAAGATACCAATCCAATGCTCCATATGTATAAGCTCTTGAAAATAATGGTTGACTCTCCCATCTATACGAGTTTCCCAACTGTTGACCCATAAAATCCTAGAAGTAAACTTCTGAAAATTAGAACGAGCTCTCTCGTGTCTAACAATATCTAAACTTCCAAACAATGTAATCCCAGGATCCCAAACTAAACTTAGGAAGGAACCACCATGTTTCCATTGCACCACTCTAATCATCACTATCGGACCAACGTGCCCATTCTTCATCCTCCTCTTTAGGAACCCCAAGCTGAAATTTGTGAATGGACTGAATCCACTATCCTGAATCATCCCCTGCAAAGGTGTCTTAGTGAAGTCTAAATTTTCAAATCCACTTCCAACCTCGATCCCGAGTATCAAGAAAGAAAGTTTATCTTGCCATATAGAGTAAGTCTCAACTTCCCCACTATCAACATCCCAAACATAGAGCAGACCAATCACTACCACAACTCTATCAGTCATCATCACCATCCGATGCAATCGACCATTCAAATGAATGCCTGGATCCCGGCAAAGAATTGGAAGTCCACCACTCCCAAGGCATGTTGACTATTGTTGTGCTACATTGATAACTATTTGAATCCAAATGAGCCTCATCTCTAAGATATGTATGCAATCAAATGATGGGAACCATATACTAAGAATCAACTCCATGCATGCTAATCTATCATGCTCCTTTCAAATCACATAGGGAAACCTTCCATCCCTTCTCTTGATAATATACTCTAACAACACTTGGAATCTAGACTCCGTTGTGTAAAGTAGCTTTGCCATATGTGCTACCTCATGCTCATAGAATTCCCCAGAATGTCTTACCGAATGTGTATCATGCATTTCCCTCATGATCATCTCCTCAAATGTGGCCTCAAGGACTGAATGTGTGTAACCTATGTAGTAGATCATGCCAATACTCAATCTATCCCTATCATCCTATGCATTGACCACATGCCCTAAATAAAAACTCCATGTCCTGTCTATAATTCCCCATGTCTCATCCAACTGTCTCACATAATCTTCCCTTGTCCTGCTGTATATACTGAGAGTATCAAAGAATAGAAACACAAACCTTTGTAGCTATAGGAAAATTTTGTAAGTGGTAGGTGCGTTGGTCAATCCCAAGGTCATGACCAAAAAATCATAAGGATACCTAAGAATAGTCTCGTGACCATCCTGCTCACTGACCTATCCCTAGTGATGTTCCTGTCGAAGATCAATCGAGAAGGAGTGTACTTCTTCATGGAACTCATCCCTGTGTGCTAAGGGATGATATGAATAGTCACCTAGGATCCATGCTACTCCCATACCATCACATGCCTCCAAATACGTCTCCTCACACAAATCGCCAACCATACTCCCTCCATAATCACAAACACTACTATTGCTGAGAGTACGACCTCTAAAGTCCATGTATTATCATAAAAGAGAGGATTATCCTCCTTTGAACCAACCATGATCCATCAAGTGAGAGTATGGCTCTCCCCTGCACTCCATTGTCTCCCACCATGTACCATTGTATCTCTCTGTATAACATTGTATACCACAACACACCACTGCATATTGTTGTATACCATTGCATATCACTCTGTATCCTATACATGCCACTGTATCAATCACTATACTAGTGTCAATTGAACCTGGGTACCAAATGCATGTATACTCGTATGTAATATACATATCCCCAAAATCCCTAGACACATATAATTCCCCATTGTTCGATCCACAAGGTATCTACTCAATTGTCTCAACAATGATCATGACTTGAGCCGTCAATGGAATCTCCAAAAGAAGTGGCTCCTAAAAACCATGTGCGTAATCAAAAGCCTCTGGGTCATATCTCTTTGCAAATGCCTGCAAACCCTCCATGTCACCATCATCCTCTAGTGAGATAGCCGAAACATATGATTGACTATCTACTGATATGGATGTAGTGGATACTCGACTAGACTCCTCAAGGAGTTGCTCTACTCCAAAATCTGATTCTCGAAGGGATATCTATGTGCTCTTCAAGAATCCCTGTGTGCTCACCAAATCATGAGTGATTCGATCCACCTCATTTTCCTTCTCCTCCAACGCACCATGGTACATCTCACCAATCTCCAGAAGGTAATCTCTATCCATAAGGAGATGCTCGTAGTTTGTCTTTATAACAGTCACTCTCTCTCTAAGTGTATGAAGGTCCTCAATGGAAAAATCTCCACCTGAGCTATCTTGTGCCATAATGGATCTCCAAAAATATCATGTCGCCAATGCATGTGCATCATTAATATGCCTCATGGCCAGCATGATCATATCCTCTCTAACCTTCAACTGTCCTGCCAAGTGTTGTGACTCATGTGAATCAACACCTCTATCATGATGAAGTGTTACCTTGTAACTCCTGCTGCTAAGGTCAACTGTGGAATCATCATCAACGTGTTCTCCGGGAACTATTGTGCTACCATGATCAACATCCATTGTGCTACTCTGATCTTCACTCATAGGAATATTCTGTAATGTGAGGCTATGCTCTAGAAGTGAATCATCCTATATCAATGCTCCAACCGACTTAAGTGTATCAACACCCAAATCATATTGAACCTCATCACAAGGTGTAGATGCTACCTCCTCCTCATTATCTAATGTGCTATCCTCCAGACCATCACATGTGCCAATGTCATCAAGTGGTATGGTTGAATAAGTATCAAGCTTGTTTGCACAATACCCCATCACATACATAGAAATTTTATGGCCAACTGAAGAAACACCCTTCTCGCCTCCTACCAAGGAAGCTCATATAAATTCCACCAACTGCTCTAGAATATCATCACTCTCATCCAACATAAGAGTTGTTGGTTTATATTTCTCTCACTTCTACTTCTTGGGCTGACCCAGGTTAAGATCTGAACATGTTTCCAACAAAACCCTCTAAAACTATCGGCCCTCCTAGTAAACCATAAGGAAACATAGCACACAAAGTGCACTGCACAGTCTCACTCGAGACAATTCTATGGGTGACTGTGATTCACAGGTGTTTGCAGTCTAGGAGTGAGTGGGGATCTAGGATTTTATTTCTTCCTCATCATGCATTAAACTGATTATTCAATTTATTATTCCTAGAATTCTTTCATCTATTAATCCCATGCATGCATTCTAATAGATCTAACTCAACCATTCATTCATCCATTCACAAACTAACTACTGACATAAGGTAAATATACAAGAAACATCACAAATAACAAATGTTTTACTGTGGTTCCCCCCTCCTGGGATACGTCCACAAAGATCTAGCTTCTCTCCTCTTTTATTTAGTTATCTGCAAAATATGGCATTACGCGCACTACATCTCCCATTCTACAATCCTGAAAATGGTTCAATAACCTCTGTGAGGTGGACTAGATCACACTATGCTCCTCATCGTGTGATATAAACCTCAAAATTTGGCATACTTAAATCTTATACAACTCACTAGCTTTACAATAATATCAGAACAATAATTGAACTAGTATTCGAGCAGAACAGAACCAAAAAACAACCAACCTAGACCTCCTAGGTTCTTATTTATACCAATTTATAGGCTTCTATCCATTACAATCTTTACCAAAACCTTAACCCTAACATGGTTAGGTTTTCCTACCTATGCTCCTTTCATGCTACTCCTCTTGCATGCTGCTTTTCCTCGCACATGCTGCTTTTCTGGCCAGTTGTTCTTCTCCAAAATTAGGCCTTTCCCTCCAAAATTGGGTCTTTCCTCAAAATCTCCCAACAAGCCCCCAATACTGACATGTGGCTCATCCCGAGCCACTTAGGTAGTCCGCACTCCCTGCACTTCCCTGTCCAGATTGTGGAGATTTTCTACTAGTTCCTTTGATTTCTCTTTCATCTGCGCAACTTTGTTTGTTAGTGCCTCTACTGTCTGCGATGTTGTTTCCTTCTGCATTAGTGTTGCGCTCTCTGTCTGTGCATGTGCCATACTTTTATTTTCTTCCTCCAACTACACAATAACCTTTGTTGCTTGTTCTTAGAGGGGTTCTGATTTCGCTTGTCTTTCTTGCTTCTGCATCTGCATTGCTTTCAACTCTGTCTGAGGCTTCTTCATGTCTTGAGTGCCCTTCAAGTGCTCTGTGATGCTCATTGTCTTCTTCCTTTGTTTGAGCTCTTGTCTGACAGCACTGACTCTTTCCTCTTCCTTTTCTCACTATTGGACCTGCTCATCTTCTTCCAGTGTTGTTCATAACTGCAAGGCTTTGTCAAACAGTTCTTCTGCTCCCTTGGATTGGTTCTCCATTTCAACTATTTGGAGTGTAGCTTCTTGTTTTCTATGTTCTCGGACCTCAGGAGGAGTCATAGAGTTAATCCTTTCCTTGAGCTCCTTAATATCCTGTTTGTATTGATTTGTGCAATGAGGTTGATCTTCTCCTTTGCACTTCTCTCCGTTGCTTGCATGTTTTTTGGGATGCGATCGTAAGCCACTGCCAATCCCTGTTTCAATCTATCAATATGTTCTTTATCATCCTCCTTCTTCGTGGTGAGTTGGTCACATGTAATTTGAAGCATCTCAACGACTCCTCTTCCCACCTCCAATTTTGTTGCATCCACATGGGCCTTGGACTGTACTTTCTGCATGACACTGGCCTGTAGCCCATATAAGGCCTTTGTATATATTTGTGCCATGATCATTTCCACTTGTTCTACCTACTCTAGGGGTTTTTGCGTAGTCTCATGATTAAATCTGATCATTTGACGTGTTACCAAAAATGTTTCCCTACTCTAGACTATGAATTGCACGGTCTCTTCGCCTTCTTTTTGTGTAGGCAACCACTGTGTCTTTTCCTGTTGCTGCACGATGGCCCGTGATATTGCTTGTATTCTTAATTGTTGTATGTTTTCATGGACCTATAGGAGATTTTCCATTATTTCCTCTCGCTGCGCTTCTGCAATTCTGACCACTTCTTCACCCCTGTCTTGGACATTCTCCACGACTATCTCTACATCATCCTTTGTTAGGGTGATGTTTGGGTCCTCTATGTCATATTTTCTCTTCTTGTGTGTGTCTTTTTCTTGCGTGGGATTCCTCACTGTCTATGAGGGTTGCGCCCCACTTGTTGCACCTTGGGATCTTCCTTCTGTAGCCTGTGAAGTATCCTTCTTCCTAGTCTGTGGCCAGATTCTTGTCCTTGTTGTGGTTGGTGTCCTCCTCGACCGTTTTGGTAATGCATTACTCCCACTTGATTGAGTCTGCGATGTAGTTGTTCTAGTATTTTCAGCCGGTCTACATGTTATTACCGATGAGCCTGCTTCAACCTGATCCTTAGGCTTAGAGGATCGTGTCATGCCTGTCCTCGTGACTGGTTTTGCTACTGGTAGCTTCCATTGTTCAAGCCAGTATTTGATGATCCAGTCCACTTCCTCTCTTGTGATGCAATATTGCATCTTAATCCATGCCTTCTTGGGATCCTTAGCAGCTTGGATCCATATGTGAAGCATGGATGCCTTGAATTTGGCTAGCCCATCTGTCTCCTGCACTACCTCCATCGTGTTAGAAAAACAGGACCACGGAGAAATAAAATAAAACAAATGCGGAAACAAAACATAGAAGACACACAATACAAGAGAGACACAGATTTACGTGGTTCACCCAGTGTGGGCTATGTCCACCAGAGAAGTTGCCAGGTTCTTCCTTTATTATTATCCAGCAAATGAAGGGATACAACCTACAACAAAACCCGCTGTAACTTCCTCTTCTTTCTCT